>CAIGRP010005530.1:0-14288 GCA_903798385.1 Fraxinus cuspidata
AACATATCTTCTATATAAGCATGAAATTGAATATGTAATCGACTTACGAAATCGACTATATATATGTTGATGAATTTTCATATAGCAATAATAAACTTAGTATTTCAGAAATCAAATATATTATAAAGAAATAAGAAAAGAGGAGATGCAAGTGTAATATTGGTTTAGGCAAGTGAAACACTATTTTCTTAAGATGAATTTGCTTGCATCGGTACTAACAATTTTTCGACAATCATCTCCCAAGATACAACAACCACATCTTGCAATAGGAGCACTCCAAATCATGTAGACCAATGAACTTGAACGAAGTTTCCTCTTTACCATAACCATGACTTTGATGCAAAAAGGAATCACTTCTACAAAGTGTTTTTAAGCAAAACTAAAGTTAAGGATGTCAATTTTCCTTGCCCCGTGAAGAATAAGAATAATAATAAAAATTAATAAACTATAAAAAAAATTAATTAACTGAAAAAAAAAACTAAACGAGACGGGAAACGTGGCGAGAAACGCGCCCCGAGCCCCGCCTCGCCCGGCTTAAGGCGGGGCGGGGCGGGGCGGGGGTGGGGCCGGGGAGTTGCGGGGCGCGGCGGGGGTGCCCCATCCCGAATCCGTCCCGTTGCCAACACTAACTAAAGTGTACAAATGGAATAGAATGAATAGAAACATTATAAGGGTTTTTTATATAGAAGGTGAAAGGGTGTCGTTGGAGAGATGCGTCTCAAAACTCAACTTTTTTCATAAAGGGACACAACTCATTTCACTGCTTGCCTACCGCCCATGTGGCGTTCGAGCAGCGCAATGCAGTGAGCTATTGCTCGCTGGCGCTGGCCTGCCATTTGAGCGGCGGCCTCACACATTAAATTTTGAATTTTTTTTTTAAATTTTGGATCACAATTTCTCATTCATTCGAAATTGATTTTTTAGATTCTAAATATTTTATGACGATCTACTCGACGAGTAAAACAAATTAATCTATTTACTTTTATAATTTGACTATCGGATCAAATTCGAATATATGACTGAAGTTGACACAAAGCCACTTTTCAAGGTTTTATACTTAAACCATATATTTTTTAAAACCAAATTCCAACAACTATAAATAAGTGTTCAAGACCGGTTAAAATTTTTGGTGACTAACTTTATATCATAGAAATAGTTTGAGGATCACTGGTGTAATTTTCCCAGTTTGAGTAAGTCCAAACTTCAATCCTAAATGACCAAAACACCCCTTGATCACATTCTTGAATAAAGCCATATAAAGCAAAAGGCTAGCCGCTTATATGGCATAAAGAAACGTAACCGGCGTGTGGGACCCTTACATCTCACATGTAACTTACAGCCTTCCGTCATCTAAATTGTGTAAAACATTGGCCGCCCGTTCATTCTGTCTTTATTAACAAATCATGTTGCTTCACGAAACTGTAAACGGCTCGACTCGAAGCCGCTGGCTCAGCCACATATTCAAGCCATATAGGAAAATTATTTCCCCAGAAATCAAGAATAATAATAGATGGTTAAAGTTGAGTACCTACTGTCACCTATACTGAGCACAATTGATATTAGATAATATTATTACACGATCGTTTCGTTGTTTTATATTTATCAATAAAATAATAAGTACTTTTGTTGGTAGTCAAAAGTATTAAAAACGGTGAAATATAATTTTTATTCGTTATTACAATTATTATTCGACGTACAAACTACAAAACACGAAAGACGATTAGTATGGCGAAACACGTTTTTGGAGAATCTTAAGTCGAAAGATTTTTAAAGAGAAAAATAGAGGGAGTGTACAAAATTTTATACAAAGGTCAAAGCACGTCATATAAATCATTCATATCAATCATTTATGAACCAATTGTGACTTTGGATGTTGCAAATCTTCTTCATTTGACTTGGGTACGGTGCACAACCTGATGACGATTCACTAAAAATAAAAAAAAGTACATAAACAACAAACCACGTAAGCATAGACATGCAAGAAATTTACATGCTTCTTATTGTGCGCACGTGTAATTTCATAATTAAACCACATTACTTTATATATTAACAATTTTAAAGAATTTATTACATTTCTAATCAACTCATAACGACCATCGTGAAAACATGTCTCGTTTCACATTTTTTAAGCATGGATCCAAGATGGGAAGGAAGACCTAGCTTCAAAAAATATATTTAAGAATGATTTGGATGGTTTATATAATCGAGTATTCAGTATACAACTATAATGACCGGTGATAACCAACTTGCTCTAAGGACAATAGATTGAGACCTACAGCTTACGCAATTTTTCAAAATGGATTTATAAAATAATATAGAAATCCATGGATAAGGTAGCTACAAGTTTTAGGTTAAACATAAAAACAAGCCATATGCCAACCCTATATACATACAAAATTGAAGTGATTACTTATTTAGCTGAACACTCAAAATTCTCATGCAAGCAGAAACTTGACAACCCAAGGCAAAAATATCAAATTCCATTATAACCCTTCTTCCAGAATTTCTTACTTTTTGATGCCTATATAATTTTCTCATCAAAAATGAATTAATCACTTATAAGCAGCTTGTAATCTTGAAGTGCCAAGAACTTCACTTCGAGAATGTCTCTTGTAACAGCTGCTCACATGGCTTGCCTTTTCGGCATTCTTGGTATCTTTATATATATAATCAATTCTTCTATGTTAGATCTGCATATGTTTTAGGTAACCATGTGTTAATTAATTTTTTTGCAGGAAATATCGTGTCCTTCTTGGTGTACTTGGCACCGGTGTAAGATTTTGATTTCTTATTAATTCTTGTTAATTTTAACAAAATCGAAAAAACACACCAACAAGTTCTTTTCTTGGATTTCAGGCCTACATTTTACAGGATTTGTAAGAGAAAATCGACAGAAGATTTTCAGTCAATTCCTTATTCAGTTGCCTTATTCAGTGGAATGTTATATTTGTATTATGCCTTTCTGAAGAAAAATGTGGTCATGCTTATAACCATCAACAGTGTCGGATGTGTTTTCGAAGTTGTTTTTCTGACCATCTTCATGGTATATGCAACCAAGAAATCAAAGGTTGTTTTTATCCTCAAACTTTTGTCTGATACTTCGATGCTATATATTTTTCTCTCTTTAATTCGATAAATTTGGAGTAGTTTTTCGATACTCTGTTCGATTCATGGATTGAAATATTTGATGCTAGTTTTGCTCTTTCGAATCATTCAACGGCGATAAACTTTTCCTCATTTTCAATACATTTGAAGTTAGACACTCCATTCAATTTATGTTAACCAAACTTTTTATCTTTACAATAATTTGCAGATTTTTACCGCGAAGCTTCTCATCCTATTTAATATTGGAACTCTAGGATTGATCATCGGATGCACATATTTTCTATCCGAGGGACATAGGAGAGTGAAAGTTGTTGGATCGATCTGTTCAGCCTTCTCTCTCAGTGTTTTTGCTGCTCCTCTTAGCATTATGGTAATTGATTTTACTGTCTCTTGTAGAAATTACTAAATTTTACAAAATATTTAGCAAAAATTTCATTAATTTTTATTTTAAATTTAATGCAGAGGCAAGTGATAAAGACAAAAAGTGTTGAATTCATGCCACTTCCCCTCTCATTATTTCTTACACTGTGTGCTATCGTATGGTTCTTCTATGGTCTTTTCATCAAGGATTTATACATAGCTGTGAGTGCATTATAAGACTCTTCAAGTTCATATATTTCGTATTCTCTTTTTCAATCAATTAAAACCCTAATTTTCAGGTTTGTTTCCAACAATAATAATTTTTTTTTGTCATATAAACATTTAAAAAAGGCTCCAAACGTTGTTGGATTTCTATTCGGAATAGCGCAGACGGTTTTATATGCCATGTACAAGAACAGAAGTCAAAAAATAATTTTGCCAGAAACTAAGCTGCATGATTTATCGACTCTCAAGAACCTGAAGTCACATGATCAGATGCAGAATTCATCAACGATGGAGATTTCAGAAGTAAATGATCAAAATGATGGACAAGCCCGCACAGGAACGGACTTGGATCAAAAGGAAGAGAGCATCACAGAATATGTAGAAGCAAATGACTCCATTGTGTGATGGTCACATGCCTGAGAGAAAGTGTAGCATAATTATTTAAATAACATCGAAAAGTTTACGGTTAATATGTGATGAAAAACTTAATGTAATTTCATTGATTTGGCTAATCATGAACCCCAACTATTTAGTGTGGACAAGTTTCGAGCGAATTATTATTTTCTTATTATAGAAAATAACAAGTCTTAATAGAAACATTTAAAGTAGAATGTATTTTCACCTAGTCCTGTTTGGCGCAGCTTAAAAATTTGATGAAAAATAAAATCGAAATCAACAATTAATTTTAAACATATATTTTATGAGATCAGCAACTTTTCAACAACACATTTCATTAATTCTATCAAAATCTACTAAAAATATGATTTTCTACTGCACCAAATTACATAGGCTGATGTCAAGTTTTAAGTGAAATTGCATTTTAATTTATTTTAAATACTATAAATAATTGTGTAAGACATTCACATCTCTCAATACCAACACAAGATCTCAGTCGAGTAGAACTTGACCAAGAAAAATAATTGACACGTGTAATACAAGGGATGAAGTCAAAATCAAACATAGTTATATACATATATATATTGAAGCTCACCATAAATTCACGCACGTGACACATTACCAGTATTTAATATAAGATGAGCATCGGTACTTAATATAGATCATTCGCACAGATAAATAATCTTAACCCTTAACAAAAGCTAATGTAACATTTTAGATCTATTAAAATCTATATTGGGGTGTGTTTGAATGTGGAGATAGTGATTTTAAACTTAGAATATTAGATTAGCTTAAATTAAGATTAATATTATTTGTCGTATTTTTATGTATATGTAAAACATGCTACAAATCGAAAAGCGAAATTCTACAAAGTTGCATTGAAGAGTTTGGCAAGACGCCCAACAATGTCGAACCATTCCCCTTGTACACGAGCAACAACGCAGCACCTATATGGTGCTTTTTTGGTATTTTTTGACAAGGATGAATAAAAATTTGCCAAGCGTTAACCTGTAAAAAATCTTTGAATTTTTTTTTTTTTTTTTTAACACCAAGCATTGCTCCAGAATGTTCGCACGTGTGATGCATGTAATATATTTATAATTAGACATTTAACATCGTTAATTTAGTGGTGGAATTGCAAGAGCGGACTAAGTTTCAGTATTCCTTCTCGAGGTTCTATTTCTTCTTTAAAGGAGATTCAAGAAAAGATAGAATAGAAAGATGTGTTTTAGAATGAACAAGATAAGGTTGATAAGGAAGAGTTAGTAAAGTCATATAAGATTGAAATGGGCATAGGAAAATAGTTGTTTGTTGCATTTGAAATAATCTGTTCAGTGAAGTTCCATACTATTAGTTTGCATTTTTTTAAGACAAATATAATATGGATAATGGTTCTAAATTGGACATTCCATATTATCTACGTACGTTGTAGGGAAGAAATGGTATGAACCAAATCTGTATAATTAAAAAAAATCCGATCCCGAAATCAAGAAGCTAGAATTTTCGAATAACTTGGATTCCAAAACTATCTTTAAATACTCTGTTCAATAGCACCATAATCTGTACTCATCAAGTGTTCCTGCTAAAAAACAGCTCGATCAATCGTCTCACAAACTATGTTTGCACCTTGCTTCCATTCCATAGCTTTCACCTTAACCATTTACGTTTGGGGTGCTTTAAATATATCTATTGTCCCAAAAGATCCAAAGGAATGCATCATTCATCATGATATCTTGAGGAATTAGAAAGCATCGTAGATTGGGGTGCTTTAAATTGTGGTTTTGCCCATATTTTTTGGCAGTTCTATGCGTTCTTGTATTTGGACATTTTCATATTAAGGTAGCTTTGCTATTGGATCAGTTTTGGTTACTATTCTTCTTCAGTTTTGGCCAGATTCAAGGGTAGGTTGCTGCTTTAAATTGTGGTTTCGGCCAAATTTTTTTGGCAGATCCTGTGTTCTTGTTTTTGCGTGAGATTCAGATTCAAGCCAGTTCTTGATTGTTTTGAATTCAAAGGAGTTCTTGTTAGTTCGTGGAAAAACTCAACTTTTTATTATAAAGTTTGATTTGATCCATTTTGGTTGTGTAATCTACATCAATATCTGTTATTGGATATGGGAAAGAATAAATTCGGGCAGAAAGGAAGGAAGCTTCCTAATTTCACAAATGGGTGACGAAAGGGGAGGATTCCTTAAATTCAGCTGAACATCCAAACAAGGATGCCTTGACATCTGCCAAAGTTCAATCACTTGGCAAATCAAATGGAGATTTACCAAATTCGATTGCACTAACCTCAGAAAATCTGATGGGAACTTACCTAAGGGGGTTTCCATTCCAACAAATGGGAAAGAAAACGAAGCTTCCTCTTCCTTACCTGCTGGCAACGTTTTTGGGTGGAATTTCAGACAGCTAATTCGAAATCACCAAGTGAATCACAAACACTTGGTGAGGAGGATACAGATTCGAGGGAGGCTCTATTGCAAGTCATAAGGTAACCGATACTGCACAAGGACTAAAATCAGATGCAGGCAAACCAAGTTTATCCCAAACCCTTGGTGATGATGATATCGATTCTGATGGAGGTTCAACTGCATTTCATCAGGGAACAACAACTACATTTCCCGAAGATGAGGTTGATGATGATCAAAAAGATTGGGGTCCATGTTTAGTTGGGTACTTTGCTCGACGGTTTCCTGGCAAAATAGCTCTTCTTCAAATGTGTGACAAATGGAAGGTAAAGTATAAATATTGCGCTCACCAAAGTGGATTTAAATTTGAAAATGAGAATGATAGAATCCAAGTGCTTGAAGGTGGACCATATTTTGTTTATGGTAGACCTTTGATGTTGAAAAATGTTCCTTCATTTTTTGATTTTGATGATGAAGATATAAGCACCTTGCTGGTGTGGGTAATGCTATAGGGGTTGCCGTTGAATTATTGGACCCCGAAAGCTTTAAGTAGGATTGCATCAAAGATTGGAAAACCGTTCATGACGGATGTACTCGCTACTACGAAAGAACACATATCATGTGCTAGAGTTCTTGTTGAGGTTGATGCTGCCAAGGAATTGGTTCGCAGGTTAATATTTCACTCCCAAGTGGCGAAGTGAGGAACCACTAGTTTGCTACAAGCATGAGCCAAAATTTTGCTCCAATTGCAAGGTGTTTGGGCACAAAACTGAGTTATGCACAGGTAAAAATCTGCTCGCCAATTACACAAAGAATGAGGCAAGAAATAAGAGGAAACAAGTAGCTGAAAATGAAGGGAATTCAATGCAGCAAGCCAAGGACGGTCAGAACACTGCTGGGACTTCAATTCAAGCGGCACCCGGCAATAACAGGTTGCATCAAACTGGGACAGTCCAGGCTAACCATGCTGGGAATTTTGATCAGGCAACTACTAGCCAGCTTATTGAGGGCAGTGCAGGTGTTGAAAATAATGTGCAGATGGATCCTGTTAGCGAATCTGGGCGAGGAAAACCTAATGATCAAATGCAAAAGGCTGCAATCGAGGATGATGGCCCTTTCATTGAGGTAGGAAGAAAGAATAAAGCTTTAAATGTGGCTAAGGCATCGGTGGCAAAACGAATTACACCACAACCTATTGCGAAGAATAAAGTGCAGAATAAGATGTCAGGGGCAGGTATTGATTCACCTAACTTGCAAGGAAATACAGATTATGAAGCTTCCAAAACGAAGCCAGCAAATAATGAAAAGCTTAAAGAAAAGCTTGAAGTGCAACCATCAAAATTTTTTAAGAAGGATAAGAAGAGGGAGAACACCCTCTCTATATCATCATGAAGATTGCATCGTGGAACATAAGGGGTCTCCATCAACCCCTTAAACAAAATGGGGTTTGTCACCTCATTAGGGAACACAATATTGATGTTATGGCAATTTTGAAAACAAAACTTGATTATATGAAGTTGCAACAAGTTATGAGGAACAAGTTTAGTGGTTTTTTGCAAGCAAATAATATCTCTATGCACCAAGCTAGTCAGATTTTGATTTTGTGGGATCTTTCTAAGGTGAGATTGGAAGTTATGGAGACTTCTCAAGTTATCCATTGTTTAGCTACTTGCAAGGTAACATCAATTACTTTTCATGTTAGCTATGTTTATGGATTTCATACTATTCTAACCCGAAGGTCACTTTGGAGCAACATTATGGAGTTCGAGTTGAATAACTCTTTGCCTTAGTTGATTCGTGGAGAATTTAACAATGTTCTTAAGAGTGATGAAAAGTGCAATGGAGCAGACGTCACCTCTATGAGTTGAAGGGTTTTGAGGATTGCTACCCTCAAGTTGGTCTTACGGATGTAAGGTCTATAGGATGCTTCTACACATGGACCAATAGTTCAGTTTGGATAGGTGCAAGATGGATTCAATATCCTTGCAGATTTCCAACCATCGGGATGCCAATCCGATCACTCTCCATGTATTGTCTCACTTTTTAGACAAGATGGGAGTAAGAGAAAACCATTTCCATTCTTCAACGTGTGGACAAATCATATAGACTTCCATGACTTAGTTCAAAGTAGTTGGGAGCAAGAGTTCACAGGGACGAAGCAATTCCTACTTTGCAAGAAGCTGCAAAGTCTCAAAGGGGCACTTAAGAAGCTTAATGACAAATACTTTGGACATATTTCTGCTAAAGCTGAATCTACCGCAAGGGAACTAAAGTCAGCATAGTTGGAGTTACGTGACGATATAACTAATACTCAACTTCAATGTAAGGTGGCTCGATTGAGAAAACAAGCCTGGGACTTGGGTAAAGTGGAAAGAAACTTTTATTACCAAACCGCTAAGTGTGAGTACTTGAAGAATATTGACATATGCACTAAGTTCTTTCACTTGGTGGCCAAAAAGAACACAAAAATGAACTATTTAACAACGTACATGTACAAGCAGAAGGTACATCAGTTACCATGTTCACACGTATTGACTGTCATTGTAATGATGAATATTGATTTATATGATTATTGTTCATACTATTATATAAGAGAGGCGTACATGAATGCATACCAAGACACTAATTTTCCGGTTGAAAATCTAGTTGACTGGAGAATGCTTGATGAAGTGAAAGACATACTTGTATTAGCACCTAATAAAAAAAGAAGTTTAAAAAGACCTATACGAAAGAGGAAGAGATCATCATGTGAATGGAAAATAATTGTCAAATGTTTGTGTTGAGGGAAAATGGTTACAACCGTAACATGTACAACAATTTGGTTCCATTAAGTAAAATAAAAAAATAAAAAAATCATAGTTATAACAAAATAATATGATTTTAACTGATGATACACATTGATCGAAGTTATAGCATTTATGTTCCTTGTTCTCTTTATTGTTTCAATCATTAGTTGTTGATAGTGTTGGGTATATCATATAATTGTACATTGTTATTCGTTCAAATAATATTCATTCGAAGTGTGAATGTGACTTGACCATTTGAGAACTGTTGTAAAATCTGTAGGTCTGGGTATTAATATGTGACATGATATTGATTAAATTGTGACTTGGACCAGTTTGTGACCTATTGATAATATTATTTTGTATGTGACTTATTCCGCGACTTGATCTATGCCTTGTAAATAATATGGAACATGTATAATTTAATTAATAATTGATATGTGACGCGGGAATATGATTCGTGACTAAACATTAAAGATTTGTGACATGTAAACATTAATATGTGATTTGAAGGAAATAATCTGTGATCTGCAGACATTAGTAATATGTGATATGTAAACATTCATAACATGTAAACATTGTCATGTGACTTGAGGAAATAATCAGTGACCTGTATACAGTTTAGTGGTTATTTTTTCACATCGACTGCAGAATAATGACTTGTAAGTATAATAGACTGAGTTGTGACCTGTAAATAGTACATATATGTGACTTGAAAACAAGGTTATGTGAATTCAACATAAGGACCTGTATATTAATTCAAGGATCTCTATATTAATTCAAGATAACTAATTAAATATAATAGGCATAACTAATGAAATCAGATTTCATAACCACATGAACGTTCATAAATTTCAAATGTATTCATCTATTACAAAATGAGATCCACATAGTCCCCTTCAACTACAGAGTTACGTCGATTTTCAATCACAGTTCCAACTTTCAATTTATAACTATACCCCCATCGACATTTTCCTTTACAACCTTGGTGACCTTTTTGATTTGACGATGTTTATAAATCAGTGCAACTATATCCAACTGAGCTCTGGCAGCATCAAAATCCTTTAGCATGGATTCTAAATCATTATAAAGAATGTATTCAGCATATTTGATTACAAATAAGAAAGTGATATGATTTGCCATTTTTCAATTAAAAGAAGTGTTTTAAAAAGCATAAATCATTGTTAGGCGTGGAGGCGAAGTTTCAAACTTTACGAGTTTAGATGAACCTAGGCGAGGCTTAGGTGTAAAAAAACGTTATCTTATTTTTAAATTTACTTTAAATTTTTAATCCTTTAATAATTAAAATAATACATATCAAATATCTAAAATTATAAAATACTATATTTACTTAATAATTTCTTCCATTAATCAATTATATAATTTTCAAGTTTTTGAAATGCAAAAATTAAAATATTTTTCATAATTTCAATTTTCAAATAGACAAGTCCTACTTAATACATTTATAGAAACTTCATAAATACTTTTAGAGTTTACAACAAAATAACGAGTCTTAAGATTTTCATTACATAATGTAGATATCAACATAACTTATATCTTATTTAACTATTTNTAAAATATTTTTCATAATTTCAATTTTCAAATAGACAAGTCCTACTTAATACATTTATAGAAACTTCATAAATACTTTTAGAGTTTACAACAAAATAACGAGTCTTAAGATTTTCATTACATAATGTAGATATCAACATAACTTATATCTTATTTAACTATTTAGATAAAGTCATTTTTAACTTTTGTACAGTTAAAATCTTTTAAAATTTTGAAATTAACGTCAAATGAAAAGTCTTTTTTTTTTAAAAAATAAAATTAATAAGCTAAAGTCAAACAAAATACTTTTTTTAAAAAAAGGAAAAAAAATAAAAAAGTAATAAAGGGGGCCCTGGGATGACGAAAGAGAGGAATGAAAAAATTCAACTGTTTGGGAATTAGAAAAACAAATTCGAGGTGTGAAGCGAGGCGTTGCCCCGAGTTTCGAGCTTAAATGAGCTTTTTAGAATACTGATTTAAATGTCTCACCATGTAATTTTGAGCGCTAATCTACATTAAAAAATTAATATGCTATGTAATTTTCCAATTAAATGATCATATAAATATGACTTGAAATAATAATTTATTTAGACTAACTTATTTATTGCATGCAAAGACAAACCTCATCTATAAAATGAATACGAATGTTTTATGCAGAAATAATTTCACTTTATTAAAATAAATGTACATGTTTGCGATTTTATATCCCGCAAGTGTACGGATCATAACAAGTAATATAGTAGACCAATGAGTCCAGATATCGTTCCCACGATAATTACAATCTAACAATCGATTAAATTATTCATAACTTTAATTTGATCGAAAATAAATAATAAAATTTGTGATTGCTATCTAAATCATTCTAACTAAACTAAATTATATAGTGTGCACAATTTATCGAATTTAGGTTTTAAAATTATGAATGTGGATACTAGGACTTACAATTTTTCTTATGGATCCACTTTAATTCCCCAATCAAGATTCATTACTATTATAGTGTTCGGTAGAATTCTTCTAAAGTATTCAATTTACCCTTCTCGAGTTTTTATTGAATCTATTCAACTAATTCAATTCCATATATCTATATAAATCAATTTTCGTTAAACGAAATATTAGTTATAAGAATTTCTCTAATTATCGCAATAATTAGTATAGACATCTCTACACATTATATTAAATTACTAAATTTTAATAAGTTGTCTAAGTTTAAAACTCACATCTCGATTTGTAATAGATTCAAAAAATTGTTCAATTATTGGCCAAAAAATTGAAAGTATTAAAATCATGAATAAAATCAACACATATACATTTAAAGAACTAGAATTTTGAATAAAAGAAATAAATGGTCACACATAAATTACATTGTTCGCCTTAGTTATGAATTTATGTACTCATAACAATGAAAGAAAAATAAAAAGTACAGAGTTCATAACCGAATTTTCAAATCTTGATGCGAAAAGAATTTGATCTTGCATCAAGATTCTTCTTCAACCTCAAAAGTTTTTAAAACCTGCCTTTTGCTATTTGATCATGATGATTATGTGTTTTTCTCCCTCAAATTGTGTAAAAATCCCTCAAAAGTATCGACAACTTGTATTTATACTCATCTCAACGTTTGTGTTAAAACAGCCAAAAATGCGCCCCAGATACACTTAGGCGATGCCTAATCCCCATGTAGTGGCATTGCGGCGTTGCAAGCGTGGTTGTGCACTGTCTCGGGAAAATTTCAGCACTGCACCTCATTTAGTATTTTTATTATAACTCTTTCTCCGATTATCATATTGACGCGATTCAAATTGAGTTGTAAAGATGACTCAAATGACTACAATTTTACTAGTAATAGCTCTTTTCCAATTTGAACGTTTACTAAGCAAAAAATGAATCTCAATCTCCGTCTGAAAGTCTAGAACATCCTTGTGCGGTTAAAATTGATTTGTGAAAAAAATTTGGTCATCCTTTTGACTTTTAATTGATCCCTAGCATTCTCGAATCTTCATCACGAGGTTTGACACAATTTTTGAGTATTTACACTTTAACCCTCAAACTTTAAATCTTCCATTTTTTCGTTAATTTTCACTTCTTTTTTTCAATTTGACTTCAATTTATTGATTTTCATCTAATAAATGAAATATACAATAAATTATACTATAATTTTATTAAAAGAACTACGAAATGTTAATATTTTAGAGCCCGAATAAGTATATAAAATTCATTTATGATTACACATACATCAACTTATTTACTGTAAGTAAAACAAACACTTTATAAATAGGTTGCATGTGTACATTTTACGTTAATTTGGCTTATTTTGCTTGTATAATACAATATAAAAATAGGATGAAACTTTAAGACTTTACATTGAACCATAAGTATTTTTGTAACAAAAATGTTTTTAAAATTTTAAACTTAATTGAGAAAGTTGGGAGCGGGTGGTGGGTGAGCACCTGTGTTGACTTTGATTTTGCATTGGTTTCAACTTCCATTAACCGTAAAAAGGATCTCCTCATTTTTAATGAGCGTATTTTTAGATTTGTTAACTTTCAAATCGTAGGACCTAGTTTTTCCTTTCTTTTATTTATTTTGAAGGCGATAGAATTTTTATTCCCCATCCAAAAAAAGAAAAAGAAAAAAGAAAGGGTTTTATTTTTTATTTAGGCTAGATGGATGTCACGGACCTAGTTTTGTTACACTCGAACAACTAGAAACCGTGCGACCTTAACGTTCATAATTTCCGTTCCTCACGAGAAAACGTTAAGTTAGCTTTTCAACACTCACAAATAATTTAACCAACTAGACTAAATTATTATAACTTTGAGTAAATGATTTGAAATAAGGAAAATATGGAAAACAAGTAAGATTGGGGAAAACTCTCTTTGTATAAAAATAGTTTCACTCCAATGAATCTTTATAAATGAGAATACATATCTATTTATTAGGCAAAACTTTGCAAGTTGCCTTGGAATCAATGACCAATATTAATTTTCATCCAATGGTCCTCATTGAATGTAAGTTGTATTAACCTCCTTAGACCATAAGTAAGCAAAGTTGGAATTTGCTCTATTGCAAGTTGCACGTCTCTACAACTCATATGCATGTGGACATGTCACTTTCATAGTGGCCAATTTTGCATTTGCTTTCTCCTTGACATTATTTTGCAAGTGGTACAAGTTGTCCACTTGCATCCCCAAAATATCCAGCTGCAACTCATGGTATTTCTCTTGCTGGAATGACAGTATTTTGCCTTAGAAAACTACCTTGCAGTGCTGGAAAAACTGTCGATGCCTGCAGCCTGTGTCTTGCTGTGCTGCCTACGTCCCGCCTACGTCCTGCCATGCCCTGACTGCGTCCTGTGTGCTGCCTGCAATATGCCTGCGTTGCTGCTGTGTTGCAGTGCCTGCATGCACACCCGAATTTCCTAGCCGCAACCTGGATGTGTCGCTGCGACCATGGACATCAGTCAT
>CAIGRP010005531.1:0-32463 GCA_903798385.1 Fraxinus cuspidata
ATCATAATACAAATAAAAAAAAAATGAAGAGTGAAAAGTTTACTGTTGATAACCATCATGAGGGAGATTCCGAGGGGAAGGAGGAGACCAATCTGTGAGTGGAATAGAGGGACGGAATCGACAATCTCGACAGAGTCTCCGTTGGAGGAGGAGCGGCCGATAAGAGCGGCGTTGACGGCGGAGGTCCTATACTTTAGGGCGGGGAGGACCAGCTTAATATAGGCATTTTGGTGGATCTCGTACCGTGACTCGCAGTCCATTACTCATTGTGTCCGAGATGAGAGCCGGCGTTATAATTCAGATAGAAGTATAATCGGTAAAAGGGTGTTGTGGTTGTCTGTTTGCCTCTTTGGACTTCAGTAGGTCCTGGTCGAGTGCTTGTTTGGCTATGCCTACTCAAAATAAGTAAAAATTAATTTTGTTTGAGAAAAATACTTATATTAATTTTTATTTGAGAAAAATACTTTTCCCGATTTTTATAATTAAGATAAATTGTTCATTAATGATAACCCTTATTTCTTATTGTAATTTTGTTCAATAAAACTTTATTTGTTTTAAATTAATAGACTTAAATAAGGTGGATGCAATCCATACAGATCTTTATTCGATCAGCCATTGAATCCTCTATGGCTCTATCGATAACATAGGAAATGAAGATCTGTAGCTGGGGTCAATCAAATGGAGCGCGTGGGAGCAAACGAAAAACAGGGTAAAGGTCAAGGACCGATGACACGTTGGTGGAATCGGAACCCTTGAGTTAGCCACCACCGAGTTCAGCAATATCCCTTTTGATTCCTCCATTATTCTTCTCTGATCATTTTGTTTCTCTTTGTAGTCACAGGGAGTAAACTCGAGTTTCGAGTTCTTAATAATCCATCGAAGATTTGTTTACCTAACGGCATCGGTCTGTTGATACTTTGACCGACAAAGTTAATCTCAAAAATAATCATTCAAGTTCATGTATAGTTTCAAGTTGGTTGTTATTGTTGTTTTGTACAAGAAGTTTGGGTGCTATAAGCCATGGCATTAACATACATTTGTGTATGCAAAAAAAAATAGGATGCGTGTAATTGCGAGTATAAAATTTGCATGGAAACAAAATAAATTCTAGACAGTTCAACTGCCTAAAACTTATTTGTATGTAAATTATTGATTAAATGTGTTTGATTGATTTAGTTTTCAACCTATAAAATATTATACTCATTCATTTTTTATTGATGGGTAGATAAGAGAGAAAATAGATGATGAATTACCTAAAAAATAAAAATCATCATTCTCTAAAGAAAATGTTTTCCTTGTTTTTTAGAAAAATATGATTACATGAGCAAAAGTATACAAAAATTTTCCATAAAAAAAATGTCAATCAAACACCACAGAAGTATGAAAAATAAAATCAATCAAACGCTCTTAATATTTGCAATATTTGAAAAGTAGATTCGTTGATAATATGTTGTAATAGATCAAATGTTTTCTAATTAAAATTTTTAATTAAAGTCAACAATTAATTTTAATCCCACGTCATAGGAGCCACAAATTTTCAACTACAAATTTCATCAACCTTTTTTTTTTCTTTTTTTTTTTTCGAATCAAAATTTACTAATCTGATTTTAAGTGATAGTCTTTTGATAGAACCCACCATTCAGCTGACAAGGTATATGGGTGCAAGAGAAATAACAACAATTAATACACAACAATCCATTATATAGAACACAGAAACAATCCACATAAACGAAAATTACAGTGCAAACTTTTCTGCAAGTAACCAGCAATTAGAACAAATTGAGCACATTCAAAGTTTGCTCATACATTCAAGCAGACTATTCTTTTTTTCATTATATCTTTTGGCTCACATCTCTGGGTATCTTAATCAAATAGCTCCGCTATTTCATGTACTTTTGGAGGAACTTCCGGTGGAAATCATTCCTGATAGTATCATTGATAAAGCGTTTTGCAATTTTGGTCTCACCTCGGGCCTGGTTCTTGAAAACCACATCATCATCCCATCTGTACAGACGAATTAAGTAACAATATGATACAATATAAATAAAATAGCATGAGACTAAGCACAAAAGATTGACAGCATACTATACCTTCTCTTTACACTAAAGGAAGCCGGATTATTTAGCAGAGGATTTCCACGCAACAATTCTGCCTCTTTGGCTTGCAGCTCCTCTTCTTGCTTCTGTCTTTCCTGCCGAAAGCATAAAATACATCCTTAATGAAAAGGGCAACAGCCATAGATTAATCAAATAATTGACAGTCATTTTAAATTTTAATGGCAACCCAACTATCAGCTTAATGGCAAATCCAGTGGATGATATCAACAAATTGATAATACTAAGAGCACCATGCAACCTTCTCGAAGAATAATCATAAAATTCCTCTAGCAAATACCAAAAATTTCAATTATGTTCACCAAGTGAAGTTAAACACATGAACAAGAACTCAAAAAACACACACACACAATGAGAAACTAGAGTATTTAACAACTTACTTCTCGTAGTTTCTGCTCAGCTTTTTCCTTCCTTATAAGTTCAAGTTCAGCCAAAAGTGCTTCTTCTTCATCCTCGTCATCATCGTCCTCACTAGCCACAGGGTAAACAATTTTTCAGTGAACCCATATATCTCAATAATAATTAATGAAGAGAGATTAAAAAATAAATAAGCAATTCGTCACCAAATCAAGCTATGTATGTGGAAAGTACAGTTGGCAGTGACAAAATATATGGAAAATGGGGAATAATGCAGACCTATCATCACTTTTAACACCCACATCGGCATCGTCTGCATCCACATTATGTGGAACTATACGATCTTCAACTTCTCTCTTAGAACCTGTAACAAAGATGCTGTTAGCTGATCAAAAAGTGCAAGAAAAAAATTAATTCCAAGTAGTTCCATTCTAAAAGTGAATCAAGCATGTATCATTTACCTTCTAAAAGAAGGTTACCTCCTCTTCTACGATCTCTATCCTCTGCAACATAAGATACAAGTGGCATACTCATACAAAATCAACAAAAAAATTCTGGGACAAGATAACGATTCCTACCCTTCGATGAAAAATGTCACCTCTCCCGCTCCTCCAATTCATCTCTAAGATTCCTCCTTTGTAGCTCATCTTGTGTGTCTTGTCCTTCCTTTCTGTACGAATGGCAATAAAAATATGAATACTTTCTAACAGCCATTGCCACATAATATGCAGAAATGATATATAGAAACTTATAAAATAAAAAAGAATAACGAACTAAAATTATAATCATTGTGGACTGCGGCGAGACAAGAAAAGGTCATAACGTTCAACGCTGATGTTTCGCAACAAAAAACTAAAGCCTTACTCCCCAGCATAGGTGACCAAAAATCAAACTTATACTTTTGATGCAATAGTAACATACACGGCAATCTGTTTCATGTGTGTATAGCAAGACAAATAAAAATTACACATTGGAAAGCAGCCAATTAACGAATGGCTATGGAGTGCAGTCCACAGAAGATCTTCCAAAATATCCTTAAGGTGAGATGGGAGAGAGAATTTATTTTGAAGTTTTCAAAGCCATATCGAACCCATCTTTCTAATTTAGAACAAAGAATCTCACGTCTAGACTACAAAGATTATCATTTGATCGTTTTAAAGTCGTCCATTCTTCTCTTCAATTAAGATCTACAGCAAACCCAGTTATACATTCTGGAAGAGCTGCGCGTAAAGCTTAGCAATGACAGCAAAAACTAACATGGCAACAGTTTCTCACAATTTTTTCTTTAGAAACTATTTATTTGATCTCACCATGATCAGAGGGGTCAAAATTCACATCACTCGGGTAAATAGACAACAAAAGAAACGGCCTCATTAACCACAAAATACTAATTCACACTAAACCATCAATAAAACGTTTCAGAGTATTAACGATTAAGCATACATAAATTCCAAGCGTGTAACATAAAGGAAAACTAATGAACATAAAGTCTGTAAAAATTGAAAGGAAAATGAAAAACGAACCTAGGTTTCAAGGTAGTGTGAGAGGCAATGTCCCTGGAAGAATACTTTTGAGATGGACCGAAAATTCGAGTTCCCCCTTGTTCATTCCCACCTTTGGCAGGTGCCCATGTGGGTCTGGCTGCGGTTGTCATATTGTAAACCTAGATCGCTGAAAGTTCAATTTTATTCCGCAATTAATACAAAATCAATTAGACTGCTTAATATTCGAAGAATTATAGGATTCTTGTTAGTAAAAACTCAAGAACAAATTCAATAACATAGAAAGAGATAAGGGTTTCGACTACCTTCGACTTCCCTATTACAGGGGGGAGAGAGAGAGAGAGTAGACACGCTAAATGGAGCCTCCAAATTTCAAGTTTAACCAATTTTAATGCCATCGGTTTAACTCCTAAACGACGCCGTTTTACTCTCTATACTGGGCTGTGGATTTTTCAATGAACTGTGGACTAGTTTCTTAGAAGAAATTGACTAATGCTATTTATATCACGATGTTAAATCATTAGTGATGTGACAGTTCATTATCACTCACATTTTTCTTTCATCTCTCTCATATAAATTGAATTGTTTAATTTCATTACTCCACATAAACTGTCATATTATCGATCATTTATCATCATGATGATAAATAGTACTAATCGAAGAAATTACACCCTTCCCTGAATTTTAGCATCTCATATTAGGAACAAAATATTTTTCTTTCAAAAATCAGAAACACCCACCCCACGACCACATGCATGCCCGACACCATAACTATGACCGTCTCTCTACGATCTTCTCTCCATTCTTGCTCTCTATCTATCACACCCAAGAACTTCGCCTCCGCCAAACTACTTCGGCCACCATCACCAAAAACCAGCCATCACTTTTCCCTCACACACCATTTTTCTCTCATCTCTCTCATATAAATTGAATTGTTTAGTCTCATTACTCCACATAAACTGTCATATTATCGATCATTTATCATCATGATGATAAATAGTACTAATCGAAGAAATTACACCCACCCCTAAATTTTAGCATCTCATATTAGGTCCAAAATATTTTTCTTTCAAAAATCAGAAACACCCACTCTACATCCCACCCCACGACCACATGCATGCCTGACACCATAACTATGACCTTCCCTCTACGATCTTCTCTCCATTCTTGCTCTCTATCTATCGCACCCGTGAACTTCCCCTCCACCAAACAACTTTGGCCACCATCACCAAAAACCAGCCATCACTTTTCCCTCACACACCCAATGGTGGATCAATGCATAAGATATGTACTCATTCACTTGCATCGTCTTTGGTGACCGTTGCCAGTAGGTTGTGCATTTTACTCAAAGCTTCGTCATCAAATCCTGCCTCTAAAATATACCCCCTTCATTTTTTTGTTGACGTTGGAACCTCCAACCGCTACTCATGAGTGCGCACTGGGTAAATCTCGTTCCATATGGAGTAGCTCGCAAACCACACATGAGAGATAAATCGCACTAGGCAAGCCCGGTGCGATACCCCCTTTGTTAAATCTGGCGACATGTGTGGTAATGGTGAGCGATCTCCAGCATTGCTGAACTTTGTCGAGCTACACGAGCAGACAACGACGCGGGTAATCTCCAACAATCGAGGTGGTGCGATTTGCAAAATTATGTGCATATGTTGGATTGTTGGTGCAATGGTTGTGGCAACACTACATCTCTAGTTGTGCATGTCTATGTGGTTGGTTGTAGGTAGAGGTGGTAGTGTGGTGATAGTGGAAGTGATGGTGGATTTGAAGGAAAGGTGATGGTTGGTGGTGGTGGAGTAAGGTGTGACGAAGAACATTTTGTGACAAATTATTTTAGTAATCGTGGCCAATAAAATTGATAATTAGTGACTAATAAATTTTGTGTAATTTGTATTAATATTGTAATTGTGTGTCACAAATTGTGCTTTGTGACCATGATTGTGCGACATTGTGCGATTTGTGACGGTATGTGCCATAAATTATGTGTTAGTGTGAAATTGACTTATTTAACTAATTAATAAGTCGTAAAATTAATATCAATGCAACCATCTAATTTTTGAAACTTTTTCGCAAATTTCTTATTTTTGAAAGTTTATCTTGAAACCTTTGTAGTTTTGTATTTTTTTTATAATTCTTATTCCGACTTGTTCCATAGAGCTAAGGTTCAAAATATGGAAGAAAGAAGTGTTTTAACGACTCTACCACCCAGTCAGTTTCGTTCTACTTAATCACTCTTTCTCTTTCATGGCCACATATCATTACTTTAGACAAGCTAGTTTTGAGTAATAATTTAAATACCACTAAAACGAGACAAATTTTGAACTGAGTACCATTTTTTGCAATAATATAAAGTGAAGCAAATTTTATTTTATTTTATAAGTTCATTCAACAATTTTCTGGCACGTACATAGCCTATACGAATGGCTTAAAATTCATATCTCCATCATGTGTATTACAATTGCCGATTGTGTTACTTATAGTTATTGTCACAATTAAGCCCTAGTTCGGTTTCCATTTTTTTTCAAAATACATTTTTTTTATCTCCTTATTTTGAATCACACATTTTGAATAAAATAATATTACACGCAAATCTAAAACTTTTCTTTATTTTTTAACCATACATATCTATCAAAATACTATTTAAAATGCATTTTCATATAAAATAGGGCTCAAACAGGCTATAGTATTTTTAATGAGATCATTGTTGTATCTATTATAAATAGTGTTCTAAAATGCACGCATATACTTGCATATTATCGATGCGTTTTCAAAACACTTCACTTCACATATGAGATATGTGCGTGATAAAGTGGTCAACTCATTTCGTTGACCGCATATGCACACTTAAACGTCAAAAATTCGCAAGTATTTTTGTTAAAAATTGTGTCAAAATTAACCTATTAATGCTCAATCGATTTTTATAACTTAAAAATCAAATTAGCCTAAACCATCCAAGCTATGAATTATAATATATAACCATCTATAGGGTTTTTACATTTAGAAAATTTAAAAATCAAAACAAAATTTTCATAGAGTTGCAAACTATCTACTTCAAGCCCAAACTTCTTTATTATTTGGTCTTCCTCTAGTTTTACTAGCAAATAATTCTAGTAATGCACAATTTTGGATTGTTGATGGGTGTGATGATGAGGAGGAGGCTAACAAAATATCTTATCAACTATAAGATGTAATAGAAATTCTTGAATTGAGATAAGGAGCTCGATGAATATGATTTTGCACCGGATGACACAAAAAATGACTTGGATGAAGAAGTTGAGATTGAATTGGAATCCTACAAAGAGTCGGACAATATTTATGATTTTTTTTAAACGGTGTTCATGTCTAATATAATTGTAGGAATTAATTATCAAATAATTGTAGTTTTTATGATTTTGAGCATTTTTTTTTTAATTTGAGAAATATATATCGTTCAAAGTTTTGAAAAGTTAAAAAATATGTATAAAGTCCAAAGAATGTGTTATTTTATTTATTTAATATTTTAAAATATTAAAAATTGACAAACGCATAATTACGCATATGTTCGCATAGACACGTATATGCTTGTAATGCTTGATACTCAACCGAAATGCATCGTCACGCTTTACGCATTTTAGAACCTTGGTTATAAAAGACCGTACTTTATTGTTTTACAACAAATATTTTCAATTTTGACCTCGTTAACTCAATTTTTGTGGGTTCAAAAATCAAGATTGCAAATTTTAGATTCGTATTTGAAAAATTGGACTATATTAGGTGTGTGATGTTCTTTAAGATCAAATTATATGAAAACTCAATTAGTCTACCGATTCACGAGTCAACTTTTATTGAATTCCATGATTTTCTCCTTCATTTTGTCATTTACATGTTTAGCTAAGCTAAAATAATAAAAATAATAAAAAATATGACACACAACGAATATGAAATAAATAACCACCAAAATCGGGCTATAGTACCCTATATAATCTAATAAAACAACCACTTTTGATAGTTTAGTGACCGCTTGCAAAATGTCACTAAACTATAACAGTGACCAAAGCGGTCACTTTTTACAAAGAGATGAGATTTGATTATTAGAGAGATAAATATCAATTTATTCAATAATTAAGTCTAACTATTATAAGAAGAAGAAGAAAATGAAGAAGAAGAATATAATGATGCAAAAGGAAGACGTAAATGTATTACAAGAATTTTATGAGGATCATAAAACCTCTTTCTATTTCAAACACCACATGATTACTCCACTAAATGGTACTCTGTATTTCCTAATGAGCTCAACACAAGTCATTTTCTTAGTGTAAGTGACTTATTTGTAGTGCCATAAAAGACCTTATAATAGGCAAAGAAAGGATAGTAAGTCATTCATTCAAGAATTCTGACTATATTCTTCAAAGCCAGCTGTAGTTTGGATAATGGATGATAGTTGTGGAAGATTGACAGCGAACATAAAATTTTCAAACCTTATACCTATATTTCTACTTATTCACATACACAATTGCGTGTGTTGTGCTCGATTATCTAGAAATGCAATCAAAATGTATCATACAAAACTTTGTTGGTGTGCGTTTCAAAGGAATATTGCATTTAAAGTTCCTAATCTATATATACACGAGCTCTTGAGCCTTCTTTCAATTTCTTTTTCTTTTCAACGAACAGATTCCCAATCTTCAATTTTTGTAGCAAGTGAATGCCTAGATAGTAGAGACTGATTCTGTCCAAGAAGACCCTGAAAACATGAGGAGATTGGACTATGGATGATATATGCACATTTTTGTTTTACATTCATATATAAATTTATTCAATATACGATACGAAGATGAATCAAATTATAGAATTTGAAATACCAGGTTATAGTGGAGTCCATATTTATATTCTAGACAGATGCTGGATGTAACCTTTTTGCAACTTGAGATTTGATAACTTCAGGAATAACATTGATATACTGGAAATGAATTGACTGTATGGTATCTGGTTCTTTTGTAGATGCATATACAGAGGCACTCTATCATGTGTATGTGTTGACATGCTGGTGAAAACTACAGGTATGTTTCATACTATGCGTTCTAGTACGAAAAATCACGTTGTGGGGTACATGATTTTCTCCCTCTATTCAAATTTGGTTTCTTTTGACCCCTTAAAACTTAACAAATGAATGGATTGTATGCTCTGCAGTTGGAAAGGAAGAACAGTCCCTCCCATATTTATTTTACTTGCAGGGTGGACCAGGATTTGAGTGCACGCGACCTATTGAGGCTGGTGGATGGATAAGTAAAGCATGTGAGGAATACCATGTTATTCTGATGGACCAGACATGTTTCGAAGTACTTTTTGAGGTTCAAGAGCATGTAGAAATATATGCATCTATCTTATCTTTTGTGGGTTTATGGCACAGAGAAGAACATGCTTATCAACACCCTTAACTCCATCATCTATGTCTCAGTTCAAATCTGCACAGGATTTGGCGGACTATTATATTTCATCATCTTTTACGTGTGTTTTTTAAGTTTGATATTTTGATGCTTTTTAAGTTGATTTTGACACAAAAGTTTGACAATCTTGTTGAACCTCTGTCTTCCCTGACATCTTACCCATTCTCAAATGCAGAGATAGGGATTCATGGAAAGAAAGTCTAATGCTCTTTTTATATGTTTATAGTGAATTTCACTTATAAATTTCTACTTGATGCATGGTTATTTTCCATTGATTATGTGAATTGTGTGTCGAAATGGCTATGTTGATGGAGTTCATCTCCTGCAGAGTTATGGGGGGTTTTGTGCAGTTACTTACCTGAGTTTCGCTCCACAAGGACTGGAACAAGTCCTTTTGACTGGTGAAATCCCTCCAATTGGAAATGGATGTATTGCTGATGCCGTATACCGAGCATGCATTGATCAAATTGTTCTTTATAATGAAAAGTATTATCAGAGGTTTCCTCAAGATATTGAAGTTGCCCGCAAAGTGGTAAATCACCTAGCAGAATCTAAAGGAGGCGAGGTGAGCTAACTTTATGAGGCGATTTTTTTTCCCTTTTGACTTCAGTGATTATTTTGAGTGTTAGAAAACCCTCTTTCTCTACTTTCCACTGTGTTTTTTCTTGCACATGTAGGTGCCTCTTCCATCTGGTTGTATCTTAACACCACGGGGATTACAAATTCTCGATGTGTTTGTTTTGGGTTTCACTGGCTTTGAACCTTTGCACTACATGTAAATCCATTTCCGTCTTACCCATCAAATATATATGTGTTATTATCTTAGATTATTCAATCACTTCATTTTTCTGTCACTTTTAGGTCTGAGAGGGTCTGGGATCCTGTACTAGTTCACGGAGCACCAAAGTAACTTAGCTACAACATTTTGATTGATTTAAGTAACATTTATTTATTAGTCAACACAAATACATGTTTGAGATCTCATATTCTCTGGAATATAAACGCTAAGACTTGGCAACATGGAAATTGAAATCGTGAAATTTCAAGATATTGCTTGAAGAAAGGTCAATGCTGTTTTCTGCTTCCTTGCTTTTCATTCGTAAAAAAACAACATAAAATCTCAAGATGCATCTCTTGATCGGTCTTGTGTTCCATAAAGTCATTATGAAATAATATGAAACTTTTAGTACGTCAAAGGGAGTTTGAACTTCGAGATCTTATCATGTTCTTGTTTTTGCCACATAGACGATATGACATCTACTGATGAACCTACATATGAAAGGACGGTCATGTACACAAAAATTAACATTTGGTTAATACAAATATATTT
Source organism: Fraxinus cuspidata (assembly GCA_903798385.1). NCBI lineage: Eukaryota > Viridiplantae > Streptophyta > Magnoliopsida > Lamiales > Oleaceae > Fraxinus > Fraxinus cuspidata. The sequence goes on from CAIGRP010005531.1 coordinate 10,742, forward strand.
CAATGTTCAAAAAAATAAATATCTGTATGTTCTTATGCACGAGTCTATTTATTGTCAGGTAAATTTGTTTTCTGTTGGCATTTACTGAAACCATATGAATAAATGAGTTTCTAGTTGAATCCACATGATTATTATGTGTTTTTTTCGAAAGATATCAAGTGTAAATATATAGATGTTTGCATAAGTGTACCACATATGCTTATGTGTGTGTCCACATCCCCTTTTGTACGTGCCTTGTATGCATTTCTCGTACTATCGTTAAGTAACTTCTTGATTTATGTAAATTGAAGGGCGCTCATTCACTTTGGTCTGCTCACAAAATAAGAACTGAAAATGATAACCCGTTCGACACAATCAAAGTTGTCAAAGAAGGATGCCATGTGCTATTTACTGGAGAGGTAAACGTCAACGCTCACAGAGCTATAAAGAACGAGGAAAAGAATGATCTGTTTCCATTAACTTGTTTTACATTTTACTACATGTTTGATATGTAATGCATTCATGTCCATATGTTTGTGCATATGATATTTGCTTGGATGTTTGATGAAATACCTGCCCTGAGGCCTTTCAAAGAAGTCGCCGGCCCAATTGTTAGCAGAGAAGAAAGATTGGCATCCTTTATACGACATTGACACACTGAATAATAACAAGGTACACGTACTTTCCGTCACGGTCGATGCTTTACTTAATGCAAACCATTTCAGTTTGCATATTTTCCTACATTTAATCTTGATGACTATTGCCATCATAACAAAATTTAGCCAAACATGAATGCTTGGGTTCTTATGGATTAAACCATAATTCCTACTTTTGAGAGCAAAATTAATCAGAGAAGTAATTAGAAAACAAGCAAAGTGATTAGAAAATGAGAAAAGCACATAGATTTAAAGGTGTTAACTCGCGTTCACTCACCATTGTAGGTTGTTACTCTAATGGGCAGAAGAATACAAGTTTTTCCTCATACTTCTCTAGCACAAAACAGGCTTTGAACAATCTCTTTATGCCCCATATTTGGTGTAGATTAAAAACTTGCTAAAAATATAGGTCAAAATCAACAATTGTTTTAATCACACATTTCTTGAGACCCACAGCTTTTTAAACATACATTTTATCAACTTTTATTAAAATATACTAAAAATCTGACTTTTAACTACTCCAAATAGAGGCTTAATCGTAAGGATAGTAGGGCTACATGATAACGTATGAATGTCCAATAAGACAATCTATTTTTAAGAGTATACCACTAGTGTTAATATTATGATTAGGTTTTGCGAGTGTATAGTATTATACACTTTTCCCCTCGATCACATTTTTTTTAAATGTTAATAGGGGTACCTCAAAAATTCGCACATGTTAGATCCTCCTTATATTTGCCTTTGGTATAGATGGTATTGGGGTGAGCCTCTATTTTGTATATCTTAGTGGAGAGAACATACATGGGTTGTCCAAAAAATATGGATAGCAGGAATTAGGCTATGGATAACTAATGAATACATGCATTCTGGATTGAGAGTAGGAGGAGGTCGAGTTATTGATCATTTGCTAGGAATGTTGAATGGTAAAAAGCCTTTGTTTTGATATGGTAAAAATATGCGATTCACAAAGATTGAAAAATAAATTCTACTATTAAGTACTAATTTGTATCCCTGATATATTCTTGATGATTGAGTGAGTTTATGCTTATTACACGTTGTTCATGAGTCTAATATGGATTTTAGGATATGATGATTAGTTTTACAATGACATAGAGAGATTATAATAACAGATTTTTTTTAAAAAATTTGACTACTTGTATATACAAAGTGTACATATTGATTGACATTTTTATGTGTCAAAATTTTGACAGTTGATTGAAAAATGTGCTCTCAATATTAAATGTACCACAATATGCAACTTACGAGTGTAAACTAATATGTAAACTTTGTATGCAGTTGGCCAAAATAGGCTTTGTAATTTGTATTCAAATGGATTAGTAACAAAAGTAGTAACCAATAGAAATTAACCATGTTTCTTTACTCTTTAATTTACCATGTAGACCACAACTACAGAATAATTCCTGTCTCCTTCAAAATGCGGACACTAGGGGCATCCCTTTTATTGCTAAAGCCACACGTCTATCTCCATAGATTCTTTTCTCCAACTCCAAGAGCAGTTTCACTCTCTCTGTCTCTACCTCCAAGCAAAATTCTCCATTTTCAGGCCTCAAGTAGAGCCGTCACTACAATAACATCAATGGCTGAAACCATCACCGGCGGCAGAGGCAGCGAACACGTCACCGGCGATTGGTTCTCCGTGCCGGAACTCCGACTCCGCGACCATTACTTTACTGTTCCTCTCGACTACTCTCTCGATAACCGTACTTGCCCTAAGATCTCCGTTTTCGCCCGTGAGGTCGTCTCTGGTAATTCGTTAATTTCTTTTGCTAAAGATGATATTTTTTCTTTGATTCTGGATTATTGTTCATGATTTGGTATTTAATGACTAATATTTATACGGTTGGTCATCAAACTTTCAAAACGTGTAACTTTGTCATGGAACCTTTTTTTTAGCATAGTTGGTGACTGAATTTACGAAGTTGTTTAAATTAAGCCACTAACTAGGTATTAATCTATATGTCGATTTAATGAATTTATAAAGTAAATGATAACGGAGCAAGGTTGTTCTTTAAGTAAATAAATTGATGGGTTAAAATGAAAAGTTAGTACATTTAAATGAGTGCTGCTAAATCGACTTGCACGTGGAAGTGGCACTTTTAGTCACCAAGGCCATCAGCCACATAAGTTACATCGTTGCACACCTCCTTGACAAAAGACGTGTCACAACTTGTAATTCGCTGACCATCTATGCTAAAAAAAGTTCAATAACTAAATTGACGCTTTTTTGTAAGGTTGGTGTCCTATGGAGATTTTAACCTAATGTTAAAATGTACATCGGTGTACCAATGGATAGAATTTTGGAAACATACTGACATAGGATGTGTAGGATGCAACGAACAAAGAACTAGAATACAGAAAAAATTGGGGAAAGGAAGGGGAAGAGATGGAGATAGGAAGTGGGGAAGAATTAGAAGACAAAGCGATAAGATGGAATTATTAGAATAGATGTTTTTATTTAATCAATCATGCTACATGTACATTGTCATTTATATTGTGCCACGTGACAACACATTATTCGTCAATTTAAAATTCCAAATAGTTTTTTTACCCGTCAAATCTTGCCAACAATGACGATGTTGAGCATGATTTACAAATATGATGTATACATAGCATTATTCGTCTCCTTTCTTATTTTTTTCCCTCTTCCAAACAATGGGGTCCCAACCTTCAATTTTTGTAGCAAATTGGCGCCTAGAGACTGAGCCCATATTTGGCTAATGTTTATAATATGTCAAATCACTTTTTATCAACCCATTTCGTAGGATTTATAAGTAATACCTACTTATCTACCCCTCATTTCTATCTATTCTTAATTTAAATTGATTATAAACAACTCTCGAACATGCTTTAATTCTGTCCTAGAGGGAAAACATCACGAGATTGGATTGATTAAGAATGAATGTAGGCACATTTTCATTGTACAGTTACATATAAGTTTTTTTTTTTTTTTTCAACCAATGACGCGAAGATGAATCCAATAATAGAATTTCAAATACCAGGTTATAGTGGACTGATCGATATTACATTATAGACTAATTCTGTATGTAAACCTTGTACCACTTGAGGATTTGATAACTTCAAGAATAGCATTGATATACTGAACAGGAAAATCTTATATAGTGCCTGGTTTTTTATAGACGCATATAAAGCAACACACTATCACGTGAACATGTTGACATGCTTGTGAAAACTATGCTGCCTATTACTTGCCGTATGAATTTAAAAAAAAAAAAGAAGAAATTTATATGTTCATACTTTTTGTTCTATTATCAAATTAATGTTGCCCATTATTCATGTTTTGGATTGCATGATTTTCACGCTCTAGTAAAATTTCATTTCTTTTGATCTCTTATGTCTTTACTACTGGATGGTATTCATTGCAGTTGGAAAGGAAGATCAGTCCCTCCCATATTTATTGTACTTGCAGGGTGGACCAGGGTTTGAGTGCATGCGACCTACTGAGGCTGGTGGATGGATAGGTAAAGCATGCGAGGAATACCGTGTTATTCTAATGGACCAGGCATGTTGTTTTGATGTACTTTTGAGGTTCAAGAGCATGTAGAAATATACGCATCTATCTTATCTTTTGTGGGTTTATGGCACAGAGAGGAACAGGCTTATCAACACCCTTAACTCTATCATCTATGTCTCAATTCAAATCAGTTGAAGATTTGGCAAACTACTTGAAACATTTCCGAGCTGACAACATAGTTAATGATGCTGAATTCATTCGCAAACGTCTCGTTATCGATTCTGGACCTTGGACAGTACTGGGACAGGTAAATTTGTTTTGTATTTCTTCACCCTTTACTCGTGTTTTACATTGGGTGTTTTCATGTTTTCTAGTTGATTTTGACACAAAAGTTAGACAATCTTGCTGCTCATCTGCGTTCATTGACACTTCATCCAGTCGCTAATCTCATCCTCTTTTTATTGTGTTTATAACGAATTTCACTTGTAACATTCCGACACGAAGCACTTTTATTTTTCATTAATTAAGTGAATTCCGCTTCCAAATAGTTACATTGATGGATTTCATCTCCTGCAGAGTTATGGAGGGTTTTGTGCAGTTACTTACCTGAGTTTTGCTCCACAAGGACTGAAACAGGTCCTTTTGACTGGTGGAATTCCTCCAATTGGAATCGGATGTACTGCAGATGCTGTATACAGAGCATGCTTTGAGCAGATTGTTCTTCAGAATGAGAAGTATTACAAGAGATTTCCTCAAGATATTGAAATTGTCCGTGAAGTGGTAAATCACCTAGCAGAATCTGAAGGAGGCGGGGTGAGCTAACCTTAAAAGGCGATTTTTTTTTTATCCCTTTTGACTTTGGTGATTATTCAAGTTTGTAAAAACTCTCCCTCTCCCTTGCTTTCCACTCTGTGTGTGTTCTTGTGCATTCAGGTGCCTCTTCCATCTGGTGGTGTCTTAACACCACGGGGACTACAGCTTCTAGGTTTGTCTGGTTTGGGATCTAGCACTGGCTTTGAGCGTTTGCACTACATGTTAGTACATTTCCTTCTTGAATATGAAGTATATATGTATTAAGATCTTAAATTTGTCACTCACTTCTTTTTTATTTTGGTTTTAGGTTTGAGAGGGTCTGGGATCCTGTAATAGTTCCAGGAGCACCAAAGAGAATCAGCTACTATTTTTTGAATGCTGTGAGTCAAACATTTGTCTTGCTCAAAACAAATTTAGCCCGTGTTCGGTTCAACTAAAAAATTCAATTAAAATCTAAGTCAAATTAACAATTAATTTTAATTTTTAACCACACATTTTATGAGACCCCCAACTTTTCAACCACACATTTCATTAGCTTTTATCAAAATTTGCTAAAAATATTTGATTTTTATATAAACCAAACAGGGTCTTAATATTTAAACTGTTTTTCGTTGTTATAGAAATACTAATATTCGTATGAACTTGTCCTAATTTAATGAATCTCTAAATATCTTGGCGACATGGAAATGAAGACCACGAAATCGCAAGATATTGCTTGACACCTGATGCTACATTGCCTTACGCTAATAAAAAGCAACATTACAAAATCTCAATATATTTTTCGACTTGTGTCTTCTGTTCCATAAATTTATTGACACTTTCAGGCTTTAGCATGTGAAGTTGTGGTTTGAAATTCGAGATGTTATGATGTTCTTAATCTTGCCACACATTTTATAACATCTACTAATTAACATACATCACGTGAAGCTGTTTGTTCGAGTCTTCTGTTTGTTAAGCACTGTTTATGTGACAAATTAGGCGCTGCTCATTTAGGATCCTTTATATTTCAAGGTAATTGATAAATTGGTGCCACAATTTACTTACATTTAGTTTGTACACATGCAGTACGAGAAATGGTTGGATTTCGATACAAATCCTCTATATGCTCTTATGCACGAGTCCATTTATTGTCAGGTAACCCATTTCTTGCTGGGATAGACTGATTAATGTGGATGGATGACTTTCTAGTTGAATCCACATGGTTATTATTTTTGTTTTATTCAGAAGATATTATGCGTAAATATATAGGTGTTTTCTACTATTTGTATGAGAAACTGTACCCATTCTCGTGCAATTGTCTAACTTCTAGATTTTATGTGAATTGAAGGGTGCTTCTTCACTTTGGTCTGCTCACAGAATAAGGACTGAAAATGGTGGCCAATTTGATGCAGTAAAAGCTGTCAAAGAAGGACGCCCTGTACTATTTACTGGTGAGGTAAGGACGAAAAGATGTTCACAGAGCTACAAAAAAAGTTTCAAAACAAAAGAAAAAGAATGACCAGCCACTGATGTATTTACACTCTTTTGTGGGGAATAGTTTTTAAGGATTTTATGTTAGTTGATGAAATAACAGAACAAACCATTAGTATTGGGCTGAAATGCACCTGAGCCTATAGCCTTAACAGAAATGTCTCTAGACAAATGTTAATAAATGAAAAAGTTGCGACACTTAGGTACTGGATTATTTTTGTGCATTCTTATCTGAAGTCTTATGTATTTGGACATGTTGAATTAGGTTTCTATAATTTTCTTTTACATCGTTGCTTGTGTTTGATATGCATGCATTCCTCTCCATTTGTTTCTGCAGATGATATTTCCATGGATGTTCGATGAAATGCATGCTCTGATGCCTTTTAAAGAAGTTGCCCAGTTGTTGGCAGAGAAGAAAGATTGGCCTCCTTTATATGACATTGCCTCACTGAATAGTAACAAGGTACGCGGTCTTTTCATTACAGTTGATGCTAGTTTATGCCATCAATATCTCTCATTCCTTTCAATTGCTGCAGCAAACATTTTCTTTAGGATTTCTCTTTGTTTCACCATATCATTTAAATAGTTCCCAACAATTAATCTTCCTGACCCTACCAGCTCTACAAAATTTGGCCAAGGTTGAATACTAGGGCTGTTATGGAACTTTCAAGAGAAATATTAATGAGACAAACAATAAGAAACTGTGCATAGCATGCCTATTTATAATGGTTCATCCTCAATGCGAGAAATTGACGAGTTTTTACTCTAATGGAGAGAAGAATACAACTTTTTTCCTCTCATCTCTGACACCAAATGATCGCCTAATATTGTTTTTATATAATAGGAATATTAAGTTGACCAAATAAATGCATGAATGTCCAATAGGCTGATCTGCGGTCCTGAGAATAAACATACAGTATGAATGGGCTTAAACAATCCATCATGGGTATGGTGGGCTTGATAAGTTGTTTCATGATAAAATGTAGTACTTTCACTACTTCCGTACCTGGTATCTCCAAATCACTGATTACGACCTTTTATCTTGATGCAGGTGCCAGTTGCAGCCGCAGTGTATTACGACGATATGTATGTTAACTTTAAGCTGGTCTTGAATACTGCTTCCCATATAGCAGGAATTAGGCCATGGATAACTAATGAGTACATGCATTCTGGTTTGAGAGATGGAGGAGGTCAGGTTCTGGATCATTTGCTAGGAATGTTGAAAGGAAAGAAGCCTTTGTTTTGACATGGTAAATCATTTTTCACTTACCGTTTCTAGTGAAATACGCAACCATTCCCTGATTTATTAACTGTGATCTAAAACCTATATTCATGAGTGAATTTGTCTATATTTTCTTAGGACTTTAGCCTTAAATTATTTCTATTAGCAACTTTAGCGTTTTGATTGTGGCTTCTGTTGTGCTTTAAAAGTAATTTCAGGACTTCACTTAGCTTTCTAATGCTAACTGCGTCTTTTAAGTTATTAGTTTTCTAGCAAAAGAATTGTGCCTAAAAAGGTTTGATAAATATCTCACACCAAGTAATCAAAGGTTTAACTGTTTGTTCAGCCTAGTTCGTTATATATATACGTGCTTTGGGAGTTTCTCTTCACGTTTTGCGTGCAGTTCACTGGTTTAAGTTATTAGATGAATCTAATGGATATGGATAAGAGTATTGTTAGACTTTACTCGCTAGACTTGTTTGGGTTGGTGATAGACTTGACTTCAGATTATTCCTTTGTGGGTTTGCTCTGATAGTGGTGGAACAAAAGAAAAATATGGTGGCAATGTAACCATAATAACAAGTTATGTAAGATTTCCATTATTTACTTTGGCCATGAAAAGGATAGCCATCTTAATAAAAACCCTCATCTATTCCGTTCAACCTCTCTAAATTAAATTCTTCATTTGAAGACTTACATTTACCTTTAAGAATATATATTTATATACAATATAAAGTACTAAAAAATTGACTGTGACACCAGAATTCTTGCTATCGAGATAGGAAGTTACATTTCTAATAATCATTCAATACTTCTTGAAATTCGTTGACCACACCTGAATACTTAGATTCTCGATTCCTGGAAAGACTGCTTTTAATTTGTAAAAGCCTACATGATTCCCGTAATTTGTCTGCAAAATGGATATCAATTTATTAGATGTGTCATTTGCCATCCCAATAAATTAATAAAAGAGCTCAATTTCCTTTTCTTTGGCTGTGGAAGCATGGCTTCCTATTTTCAATTGGTGAATAATTTGCGCATAGTTTATTCTTACCATTATCCCTGTTAGGAGCAGTAAAGAGAATAGGATTTGGGAAGAGGATATCTAACTTTTATTCAACTTTCAAATTTGATTACCGTGATACTCGATTACTTGGGCCGAGTTGAGTAAAGGCTTGTTATCAAGTGATTAAGAAGAACCTTCATTACTCACTTTCGTGTATATCTGTCTCGATCATTGGCTACATGTTTTATTTATAGTACTAAATGTTTAAAAAACACTAATGGCCACCCAACTTTAAATGAAGTTTCGTTTTACTTAATCCTCAGTTTACATATCCCATTAGGGTGGTTCTGAAAACTAAGAGAGATGGACATATGGGTAATGTCTTAATGGATTCCTGTCATGGCATCATTTGGTGTAAAAATTACCTCCTGAACTTTGTCCCCCCAAAAAATCCCCAAATATGCTGTGAACGGAACGCAGCAAAAACAAAAAACGAGTATAAAAGAGAGAAAAATGCAAATTTAACGTGGTTTGGCAATCACCAAGGACACCGAGAGAAGGAGACTTGATTAAATCAGCAAATCTCAGAATACAAGAGTTTCCTCGGTAACTCCCCAAATTAGAATGAACCTGCAGGGTTACTGATAATTTCAATAATCTGCATTTTAAGAGCGGATACAACTTTTAAAACTTAGCTATTGTCGCATAAAGCATAACTAACGTGCAAGAACTAACTCAATTTTACCCAAGGATACCTCTTGACAATGAAATCTACAGCACTGACACAACTTGGACTATAAGTCATTTAGCTAATTAATCGCAACCTTGACTCCAAACGGTAATATCATAAAAACTGGAAAGAAATTTGCAGTTCGTCTTCTATGCAAAAAAAAAAAGGTCATCCATTACAATCCAATGAATATAAAGGAAACAAAGAAAAGTAAGTGGACAACACTTGCCCTAAAACATCCAACTAAATTATTGAAACGTTTAACATAGAGTCTAACACATTTATCTATAATATATTAAATATCACTAAAACATCCAACTAAATTATTGAAACGTTTAACATAGAGTCTAACACATTTATCTATAATATATTAAATATCAAATCAAGTGAGAATAGTTTTTTAGACGATTTCAGCATTACTATAATTTAATTATTTCAATAGTATCTTACTTTTTCGTTTTTCTAGATGTACTTAATTTATTTAACCATTTAATTACCATCAATGTACATGTATATTTGACATATTCATTTCACATGTGTGTCTCCTATTATTAATTCTTAATTAATTAATATTCATTTAATTAATACTCATCTTCGTCTATGTATTTCATTGTTATTAATTCTAATTATGAGTTAATTAGAATTTTACATTCAAGAATGCATTTTATTATTTACGTCCATGTATGTAATTAATATCTAGTTTTACTTAATTGAAAATTAAATAAATGATTTAATATATTCATTGTTATATATATATTTCCTTGTATTAATTATAAATTAATTAACATTAAGGCATATTCAAATATTACTTTTACTACACTTATAAAACATTTCATACACGTTCAACGTTGACTAGTTCATTGCAAAAGTCACTTGGTAGTCCCTTGGCAAGCCTATTCCCCTGTTTAGCTACACATTCTCATGATCTAGACTAACCTAAAATTTTGTAAACGAAGGAATGATCACTTTTCTTACACTTAGTAGGATTTGTGCAACCCAAAACAATATTATAATAATAAGCATCAACTTATGATAATCTACACCACAATGTCATCAATATTGTGGCTAAAGCCCAGTGCAGCTACCCCCACACATCCGCCCCTATGAGTGTAGCATGCAGATTTATAATGAATGATCGTCAATGCGAGAGCGATGTCCACTTGTCCCGACATGTTTTTACTATAATGGAGAGAAGAATATGACTTTTTTTCCTCACCTCTCTCTGGCACGAAAAGGTCCCCGAATAAGTTATTTATACATTAGGAATATTAGAGTGACCAAAGAAATGTCCAATAGGCTGATCTGCGGTCTAAAGAGTGAACTTACAGTATGAATGGGCTCTGCACAATCCAACATGGGTGTGTTGGGAGCTCGATAAGTTGTTTCACTACTTGCATACCCGATGTCTCCAAATCACTGATACAACGTTATATTTTGATACAGATGGTAGTTGCAGCTGCAGTGTATTATGACGATATGTTTGTTAACTTTAAGCGGGCCTTGGATGCTGCTTCCCAGATGGTAGGAATTAGGCCATGGATGACTGATGAATACATGCATACTGGTTTGAGAGATGCAGGTGGTCAGGTTCTGGATCATTTGCCAGGAATGTTAAATGGAAAGAAGCCTTTCTTTTGACATTGCAAGTCATTTTTCACTTACATCTAGTGAAAATGCACAACCATTCCATGATTTATTGGGATGTGGTCTAAAACCCATGTTCTTGAGCGTATTTGTCTCTATTTTCTTAATACTATAACTTTAGAGCTTGTTTGAACATCATTTTTTGCCCAAGATGTGTTTTGAAATAGTATTTTGATCAAGAAAGTATGATTAAAAAATAAGAAAAAAGTTTTGAATTTGCGTGTAACATTATTTTATTGAAGAATGTGTGGTTGAAAATAAAATAGAGAAAATTGTATGTTGAAAATAATGGAAACCAAACAAGGGTAATAAAATATGCACTCTTGTGTTTTGATTGTGGCCTTCTTTTTATGCTTTAAAGGTAATTTCAGGCTTTTCTTAGGTTTCTAAATCAAAAAGTATTCAGTGATGAATCAAGTTCTCTAATACAATTTTGAGAAATTTATTTACATTGTTTAACACTAATCTAAGTGGCATCAGTTGTGACATTAAATTACAAATTCAAATAACAAGCATTTGTCGCCTATTTAATAGATTTATGATATTTTGACGAGTTCAACACTATTTATGCAAGATAGCATTGTTCATATTTTTTGGAAAAGTAAATTATCATTGCACATGCTAAAAAATAATTACCTATAATAACAAAATAAATTATTTTTAGGATAAGCCAACTGATTTTTTAATTTAATTTTATTTTATTTCTAATGTAGAACTTGGCAAATAAAAGAAAGCCCCAAGTGGCCCAACAAAAGCAAAGCAAGTTTTGCTACAAGCACGTCAATTTTGACGTCGTGGATGATATTTACGTGAGTTGACAATTTTTTATACATTAATTTTAACAATATTTTAAACAATCAATATCACAAATTTTGACAACTCACGCAATGACAACAACAATGTCATTTAAGAATGTAGGTTTAAATTAATTTGAATAATGCTTGCGTGCTAGAAAATGTATGACAGATTATGTGTTAAAATGATGTGATTTGATGAAAAAGTGAACTATTTTAAATAGTTTAATAATAGATTGTCATGTAACATTACATTAAAAGATTACATCAACCAATATATCTGTGTAGCATGAATGAATTAATTCAAAGCAAAATGGACAAATAAGGCTGTTAAAGTCACCATCCTGTACTCTAATCACGCTCTCCATTCGTTGTCCTGCCGACATGTGTCCCCAGTGGGTGAACCACTGACATAATGCATAAAGAATACATTCACCGCATTACACTGTTTCAAATTTCAAAATAAGTCTCACCGTCATATCTAACGCCGATATGTCGGCTCCTTTATTGCGGTTTTGCGTCTCCATAACGCCGTCATGTCTAGATAAACTATACTATTGAGGACATATCGATATGGATAAAATAAACTAAAGAGGTCATCCAACTTTGAGAGACATTCCATTTTAACAACTAAATGTTTTTATTGAAGAACTTATCACGAAAGTTCCGATTTGGTCGCAATAATGATTTTATCACAAAATTGACGTTTTCCTCACGTCGCTAACGTATTTAATTATGTTGAATTCCATTTTATCGTCAAATCTATATGAATATTAAGAAGACATGATGAGATTAGGCAGAATTAAAGTATTCTATATCTCATTACGTTTCTTGTATTTATAATAATTTACAACAAAAAATAAAACAATAATGCAAGAATCCTTATGTAACGTATGAAAATTTAATTTTCACAATGTAATTACTAATTATAAATACACAATTAAAACTTCAATCATATATTTTAAACAGAAAAAAGGTTGAATGACTAAAATGAAAATTCAACAAACATAAGGTGACTTCTAATGAAAATCATCCTAACCAAACTCCAAAGCTCAGGCTCCGCCTCAATACATAAAGCCATCACCCACACTTTTGATGCTACACACAGAGAGCACACTCCATTGCTTGGAGCTTTAGAAGATTTTAATTATAGGTTTTCGTACTCTGGAATTTGAATCGATTTGAGGATGGCTGAGCACGTAGATAATTCGGATCCGAAGGGGGAATCACTGTTAGACAAGATAGCGGAGAAGATTCACTGTAGCGACGATTCATCGTTGTCGTCAGACTCCGATTCCCCGAAGAAGTCGGCGTCTCCGTCGTCTGTAAAGGCTAAGATTTATCGGTTCGGCCGGGAAAAACCTGTCCACAAGGTTTTCGGTGGAGGCAAACGTATGTTCTAACTTGCTAACCCTGCTATTAGAAAGTACAGGCATTCGTACTGTATCTAGATCTTTTTGTATATGCGTAATTTTGTAGAAAAAATTCTAGGGGAGAACTGTTTAATATGTTTCTAGGTGAATTGATGGGTTATGGTGATTAGTCATGCGGATGAAATTGTTTAATTAAGTTTGCTTCTGGAAGAAAATGTTTCGTGAATGTATATCTTTTAAGTATTTTAAGTTCTTTTTGGTAACTAAAGTATTTTATTGCTCTAGTAGAGAGTTAGGTGGTTTACCTATGAAGTGTGTTCTTAGGATTTCAGGTCGTTTTATGATTCATTAGATTAGCAAAATTGTAAATTCTTTATCTTTGAATGAAATGGAGACGTCAGATAAATTCAATTTTGTAATTTGATTCGTAGATATTGTGGATGATATTTGTTTGATTAAATAATTCCTGAAACTAGTGGGAGAGATGTGCAGAATAACTTTTGCTGTCGGTGAAGTTATCTTTTTGTTTAGAATTTGAGTCTTTACCGGAAAGAAATTATGTCAAAAGGATGGTAATGATGTTAGAAGGTGAATTGGGCGTGAATTACATTAATCTTTGAACATAATCTGACATGAATTTTGTTTGATGTAGCTGCTGACATCATCTTGTGGAGGAACAAGAAAATATCTGCTGCAGTACTTGGTGGGGCAACTGCTGCCTGGGTCCTTTTTGAATTACTCAAATACCATTTGCTTACCCTGGTCTGCTACATTTCAATTCTAGCCATCACAGTCTTGTTCTTGTGGTCCAATGTAACAACCTTTATAAACAAGTGGGTTTATCTTAGTATTTCAATATGTAATTAATTGTTTGTTCGACATTGTGCGTTGCTTATTATGTATGTCTGACTCTGTTTGCAGGCGTCCTCCACATATCCCAGAAGTCCACCTTCCAGAGGATCCATTTCTTCAGGTTGCTTCAGCCCTTAGGATTGAGATCAATCACGCCCTCTCTTTGTTGAGGGAAATTGCATCTGGCAGGGATCTCAAGAAGTTCCTCATGGTAAGTTCATGCTGATTAAAATTTTTCTGCTATTGAAAATCATAATTTTTTATCCAAGTCGTCGAAGGATGTGGCAATTAAACATGTAGTGAGGATGTTGCAAATTCTTAACTAGCTTTTTCTGTAGTGAAGGACTCTCCCAGTATTAGATCACGTCTACCATTTTGTTTCTAGATAGCTGTGTTCTGCCGCGTACATCTTTCATTACTGGATCTACCCATAAAGGATATTGACTTGGTGGAATGTTTACATGGTCCTAAATCTGGCGAAGTTGTTTTGATTCTTGTATGTCCAACCAATTGCTACAACTTCATCGTAATCTGTTCCATTTTTTGTTGACCCCTAACTTAGTTCTACCTCAATTCCTGTTTTTACAATTTTTTCTTCTAACTACTTTCTTTGATTATGATGCTGATGGATTTTTATCATGTGTTGATTGTATTGTGTTACAATATTGATCTGTACAAATTTAGAAATTAGATGTTTGTTTTCTTGAACTTTTCGCTCAAATTCTAATCTTGATTTCAAATCTAACCTTATTGCTTCATCCAATTTTCAATTTTTTGACTTACTTTTTATCAACCTAAATATATTTAAATAGTGTTTTACTTTATTACTCCAAGTTCGTTGTAAATTTAGTGAAAATTTGTGATAGGCGAGTTTTAGCTGATTCTCTTTTCTTGATCTTGCTATTCGATTATGTTGAAGCCAAATTGTGTTGATTCTTTTAATTCTTGCTATTGAAGAGATACAATTTTGTTTATCAGGTTGTGGCTGGCTTGTGGGTTCTCTCGATTGTGGGCAGCTGGTGCAACTTCTTGACATTGTTCTATATATGTAAGTAATTTCTTTGTCTTTGAATGGGTAAACCTAGTTTCTTCTTCGCTAACATTTCATGCTGACATGATGAATTTGATATCAATGGTACAGTGTTTGTTCTGCTGCATACAATACCTGTTCTGTATGAAAAGTACGACGACAAGATCGATGCATTTGCGGAGAAAGCAATGACTCAGATTAAGAAGCAGTATGCAGTTTTTGATGCAAAAGTTCTGAGCAAAATACCCCGAGGACCATTTAAAGACAAGAAGAGGGTTTAAAGTATGAATCAAGGTGTTGGGTAGCTGTGGGTATGGCAAAACGTGGTCTTAGTTTTCAATTATTAACGGCACCCTCTTTTGATTCTGTGTTCTGCAGCCTGTTACTCAGTTTCAAAAATGATATTTGCGGTGGATTCTCATTCAGTAGGTTTTATGAAGTGATGTAATATGCTTTATTAGGAGGAGATTCTCAGGTCATTAGGTGAAAGTGTAGGTGTGGCTTTTGGTTTTACACTGCTCTTGGCACCATGTATATGGATATTCTTCTTCAGAATAATTTGCTGCTCGTGATTGTTCGTCATGTTGTGTGTTGATTGTGGTAGTAATTTTTTGGTTTTATTGATGCAACTGTACTGGGTATGGTGACATTGCTTGAAGTTGGTGTAACATGCCATCTTCTTTTCAATCTGATACTTGGAATTGCCATTTGCCCCAACTTGGTTTGCATGGTTTGTATGCGGTATGTGGTATTGGACGACAATGGATCGTATAAAGAAGAAGATTTTTAGTTTGTGAAATGATGCGAGACTCGGGCTACATTGGTGCAAGGCTAATAACATTCTGCTCAACCGATACCTTCAGCCCATATTTGGCTAGGCTTAGGCTCGGAAGCCCAGCCAAATTGGTTTTTGAAGAAACTTGTCCTTGAGGCCCTGTAGTAGGATTGAAATTAGAGGTTGGATTAGATGGTATTGACCTCATTCAAAATTTTAGGACTCGATTCTCTTTTTAATTCAATCAATCGGGTTTGATCTCCTATCTACAGTTGATAGGAGTTATAATGTCCAGTGTGTGGATGACATGTGGTGTCACGTCATACTTATAACTTTTGCTCACACATGAGATCAAATTTGCTCGTTGATTAGGGATGGATCCAGCATTGAAGTTCAGCTAGGGCCGATCGGTCAATATCGACAATCAGAGATCGTAAGAATGAGGTCGTTTATTAATATTTAATTACATAATATTAAAAATTATTCAATACATATGTAAACGCATTAAAGCGTAAAAATTATATATATATATTAAGATCGTAAGTCTCAAATGACAAATGGGCCAAAATTCAAATCATCAAATCACCATTCACCGTCACCTCCAATTTTCAAATCCAATCTAGATTAACATTCTCATTTTTTAACTAATCCGTCTTAGAAGTTAGAATGACCACACATTGCAACACTTTAACAAGGAAAAAAAAAAAAGTTAATTTTCACCAAATCAAAAACAACTTACGGTTTCACCAAATCTCACTGGTCGCGGCTGAGTTGCGACTGGCGAGTGCCCGAGTCTGCTGCGGCGCTGTCGAAGACGGAGTGACGGATGGTTGCAGCCTGACGGGCGACGGCGGGCTAAGGCTTGAGTTTGTTGTGCCGAAGACGTGCGAAATTCAAGAGACGAGAGATTGGAGAAGGTGAAAATTTGGCAATTTAGGGATTTATTTCAAATGAAGGGAGAATGGGATTTGGGTTGGGTCTATATAATATAATGAAGGATTGGGCCCAGACCAATTTCAAAACAAAAAAAATGATGGGCCGGCCAAATTGGCCCAATTTCAAAACGAAAAACCAAAAAAGAAGGCAGCGGGAGAAAAAAGACGAATCGGACAGGAGTAGCTGTAGGCGGCAATCCTAAACTACTCCGGCGGTCCGGCAGAGCCCAACACGCGCGGTCGCCCCACCTAGCTGGGTGTTGGGTACGTCCCTGCTGTTGATATCTTATGACATTGGAAATTTTTCGACTTAAGGTTTCAAGTTGGGCCAGGCCTGGTGAAAGAGGGACTAGCTATCCCTAAGATCCCGCTGTTGTTGAGAGCTTGGAGTGGCCCATGGACATTGCCCGTAACAAGCTATCCGAGCTGGTTAACAATGTTTTCGAGATAGATGAGCGCGTGGATGAGCACACATGCTTAGTCCATGTTTGAGTTTTATTCTCTTAAAATTTATTTTTTTTAAAACTCATTTTCAATCACATTTTAGTTTCTACTAATTAAATAATTTTACATAGGGCTGCACAAAAAAAACTACGAAACCGCAAACCGAAACGAAATCGTTAGTTTGAAATCATTGATTTGGGTCCACGTGGACCAGCGGTTTTTTTTTCCTTCAAACTGAATCAAACCATTTCAAAATGGTTTGGTTTAGCTTTTAATTTTCAAAAACCGCATAAAATCGAATCGAACCAAACCGTTTTTTAATTTTTAATTAAAAAATTCATTTTATTAACTTACAAATTTTAGAGTTTTCACTTTTTGGAAAATAAAAATACCAATTTAGCAATACAAATTACAATCAACCCATTAAAATAATCATATAAAGTTAATTAAGTTCATCATTTTTGGTCGATGGTTTTATAAGTTCACAACACACGTCGTGACCCTATATCTAATCTTAACTAAAATAAATCACAAATCATATGAAAAAGACATTTATTTTCAACAATCCAAATCATAATACAACAAAACTATGACAGCAAATCACGCTCACAACCTCAAAAACCCTAACCTAAACTCTCATTTCTCAAACATTTGACGCTTGCTTGCTGCTGCTGAACAAAATGTAATTCCTAATCTCAAATCGTTAGTCGCCTTTTGCTTGTTATTCTGTTAATTTATACCCGACAACAACAAATCACGCTCACAACTTCAAAAACCCTAACCTAAACTCTCATTTATCAAACATTTGACGCTTGCTTGCTGTTGCTGAACAAAATGTAATTCCTAATCGCAAATCGTTAGTCACCTTTTGCTTGTTAGTCTGTTAATTTCTACCAGAATCGCCTCTCTCTTCCCTCTCTTGATAAGTTTTAGATTCTCATTGAAATTATTTTTTTCATTTTTCTTTCTTTTATTTGTTGGTTTTTAACTTATTATACACTTGTGAGTTGTGATTTTGATAAAAAAAATAAATAAAATGACTGTTTGTGTGCCTAGGTAATTAATGAACTTGTTTGTCAATTAGAAATGATGAAGGATAGAGCGTATTGATTGTGTGAAAATGTTATTACTACATTCTACTTTTGTAAAGTCTTCACAGAATAAAATTTGTCAACTTCCAATAAACCTAAACTCTATCATTCTTTGTACATTTAAATATGACATGTCCAATCCTTATTTTTCGTATCACTCACTAATAAGAAAAAATGAGTTTTAACCAAACTATTATAGCAGAATGTGACTCATATATTTACCAACCACTATATGATAATATGAAAGGCAAACAAGAAAAGGTAAATAAAAAGGAAGAAAGATATATTCATTCTAGAGTGATGCTACATGTACCCCGGTGTACATTCTCTCTCACAATAGGGGGACCCACGATTTTTTTATTGGATGTGGGCCCCCCTTTTTTGTGAGGGGAGTGTACACCGGGGTGTCAACCCCGATGTACAAATAGCATTTCCCATTCATTCTATTAACATATTTTAGCAACCAATTTTAAAAAATAATTTNCCGGGGTGTCAACCCCGATGTACAAATAGCATTTCCCATTCATTCTATTAACATATTTTAGCAACCAATTTTAAAAAATAATTTATTCACGGGTTTCGTGGGAAAGATGAATGTAATTTAATATTTAGCATTATTAGTTATCGTTTCAACTTATATGTTAACTTATTTTAAATATATTATTATAATATCGATAGGTAAATCGCCAACTCGCAAATTATGGTTTGGTTTGGTTTGAAAAAATTTCAAACTGCATGAAATTGTTTGAGTTGAAAATATGGCACAAACTGTCCAAATCGAACTGCGTTTACCCTTAATTTTACACGTATATTCAAACATTTTCCTTCTTTTAAATTACATTTAACAAAAAAAAAAATTTATTTCCCAACTGGAGCTTTAAATTGTTGAGGTCGGCTGCCTGCCCATCTAACCGAAATCTGAGTCTGAGCTTGGTTCACCCTATGTGCTCGTGTGAAATTAGCCAAACTACCCATGGGATGAGCGCTCACGGGCTGGCCCGCTGAATAGGTAGCTGAAATAGGCCCATTGGCACCACCTACACTAAACCAACTGGCAACTAGTATTGGGCTTGGGCTCAGTGGACAGTGAAGAGTATGAATCCATATTAAAACCCTAAAAATCTAGGGTTTGATAATTATATATATGTACCCTGCTCCTACTCTTTCTCGAACGGTTCTCAATGTGAATTTCGATCTTGAATTTCGATTTATGTAATCTGCCTCAGGGAAAGTGGAAAGGAGCTGCAATGAAGACTTATTCATTATGATTGCGGAATTTATAACGCAACATGAATTCCATTCTATGGTTCGTATTCACTGAGCATTCTCTCTTTCCCTCTCTAATTTCTCTTTCAATGCTATGATCCATAAAGATGGTGATAAAGAATCGAAGGACCTATGGACGAAAGGCGATAAATTGATGCCGATTCCGTCAAGTTTACCTTCGAATATTTATTTTTGAAGTTTGATCGCCGAATCGGATAATTTGTTCCGATTAGGTTCTCCAAAATTTCGAACATTTTTCGTATTAATTTCATATTTTTCAATTAAATTATTTCTTTAAATAAAATTTTTGTTTATGAAAAGGTTCGAAGGTCCCAGCGGAGGGGAAAACCTCCATGATGCGACCTTTCCAACACTAAGAATTAATGCTTTCGCAAATTGGTCATTGGCCGAATCGTAAGATGCCTCATAAAGTTTTCTTAATCTTGATGCGTCTGGAACCATCGGCTATATGAAATTTTTTATTTTTCTAATTTACCTCTTTATAATTTTATTGTTTATTACAATTAAATTTGTACCATTTTCCCAATTGAATGTATATTAACTTAATTTTGTGTGAAATGCTTTAATTATAGAAAAAAATTTCAACTTGCATATAATGGGTGCGAAAAGGGGCGAATTTGCTAATTTGATTTGGTTTGGAGTAATTAAATACTAATTGGATGGCACGGGGTAATTAGAAGTTTAGTTTTCGGTATGAAATTTAACTTTTTTGAAGTTTGAGGACTACATTGCAAATGTTTAAAATTTGAGATGTACCAATTTAGAATGCTGATTAAATTTGAGGACTTATCTTGATAATGTTGCAAGTTTCGACATCAAAATTTACGTTTAGCCTTTGCTTGAGCTATATTTTTTCTATCAAAATGTATTTTAAATAATGATTTGATCTAATTTCAATCGCATATTTTTTAATTAAATAATATTATATATAAATTTAATATTTTTTTTGAACTACACATTCTTTGTCACAACACTGCATTTTTTTTTTGAAAAAAAATTGGAGCTCGAGCTCTTAAAATGAAAAATGACCAAAATTGAAGGACCATGGTTGCAAGAAAATGTTGAAACGGAGATCAACTTGAATGAATTTGGAAGAGGAAAATAATACGTTACAATCTCGGGGTTTAGTGATGTATGGAAAATCAGAACCGGTTTTGGATAATTGAAAAAGTGAAATGTACGTCAATTTTATAGGTGGTCATTTTATTAATTTATCCGTGCAATTTATTTGTACATGTAACATTATTAAGGGACAATACAACACTTTTTCAACTAATTGCTATCGGACCAATGTCGATTCATTTGAGTATTGACACAAGCTTGCTGGATTAAATTACTCTTTAGTTTGAGACCGTGTTTTGAATTTCATAAACTCATCGAGTATGTCACGATGTTTAAATTTTGTCAATTAATAAATTACACAATGACCACCTTTTGATTGTAACATTGTTTTTGGATTAATCTCGTTTAAGTTTTGATACAAATTTAATGAGTTCCTTTTAAGCATGGGAAATAAAATTAGATATTTAGTAAATTTTGATTTCGATAAAAATTATGAAATGTGTGGTTAAAAAGTTGTGAATTTCGTTTAAGTTTTGTTACAAATTTTAATGAGTTACTTTTAAGCATTTGTTTGATGGGAAATAAAATTATATTTTTAGTAAATTTCGATTCGATAAAAATTATGAAATGTGTGATCGAAAAATTGTGAATCATATAAAATATATTATTAAAATTAATTGTTGACTTTTATTTAGATTTAAATTTCTCACTTTTCTTCACGATTGGTGCACACTTAATTCGGACTTTATGATCACAACAATTTGTTATGGAAGAAGGGTTCAAGTGTAAGAACATAAGCAGTTCTTATGAAAGAAGAGCTAGCGATTGTAACGAATCTAATGCTGCCAACTCAAGCTAAAAGCTAGTCGAATCCTTGTGTACTTAAGAGGGTGTTTGGTGGGGATTAAACTTAGATTTTATTCGGATTGTGACAGAAGTTTTTGAAATGCGTGGTTGAAAAGATGTAGTTAAATATTGATTGTTTGACTTTGACTTAGATTATAATCATATTTTAATTCGGTCCAAACATGCCCTAAACATTCTTTAGATTGATACCCTCGGTCGG
>CAIGRP010005533.1:0-10913 GCA_903798385.1 Fraxinus cuspidata
AGAGCTCCTAAAGGGTTGAATTTGAAGAATATAGCTCAGTGGAGTTCAGGAGATATGGATAATGCCGCTTGGCCACCATCACCTACGGTGCCATTATATTCTATTGTTATGGACGAACCCAGTAGAAAAAAGGTGTGTGGATGCTGATTTTGTTGAGCATGCTTTCAGTGCAGTAAAAGGTGTACAATCTAGTAAATAGCCTTTTTTAAAAGTATTTGGGTTTGTTCTGCTTTGGGGTGTGTTATAGCTCAATTTGGTGAATTTTAAAATTATTATGATTTTTTTAGGAATTTGAGGTAATTTTGCTGAGTAGTGCTTGAATTCATTAGAAGATGTGAAGTATTTTATATTTGTTGGAGAAATCAGTTTAAGTTATTGTTGAAGAGTCAGTTCATTTCTTGCAAATGGATTTTCTTCTCCAGGTGGAGAAAATTTTGGAGCTTTGTTCGTTGCAGTGAAAATCGTGTCAAGATGGAGATTATTAGAATTTGGGTGTGACATGAATTCATTGTTTAAGTAATTGAAAAATTATAATTGAAGTACACGTCAAGAGGAATTCAGTTTAGAATGCTTTTGGAGTCTTATTCAAGTTGAAATTCTATTTAGATGACCTACTGGACGCTGGAATTTGTATTGGACTTGAAGAGGTGGACTGGGAAGAAAAGTCGCCTCATTTTCGCTAGCGTACCGCTAACTGGCTGCTTGAGCAACACCTGCAGGTTTTCTCCCGAGACTTGGTCGCTCGCCATCACACCCTAGCGCTCGAGCGACGACCTATCACTAGCTTATCGCTTGAGCAAAGGTTATCCGGCTTGTGCCTTTTTTGCGTTTTAACACGTCTTTATCATTCTACTTCGACTACAACTCATCTATTAGGATTTGGACATTGCACTACATAGTTGTCTATATATACTTGGCTATTCTCTACAATTTTATAATGAGAGAATAATGTGAAAAAGTGATTACTAAATTTAAGGATCATTGTAATACTTCTCCATCTTCATTATTAGTAGTGTAATAAAATCTAACAATTCCTCTTCCATATTTTCTTGTCTTCTTTTATTCTTTTACCTGTGATCAAATACTTCATTATTGTGTTATATAATTTCAACATTTCAATCCAGTGATTAGTTTCATATCAAGTGGTATCAAGCAATACGTGATCTCTGAATTCTCAACAAGTGGTATTAGAGATGTTTGGCATAATTAACACAACAAGTAGTATCAGAGCGATTTTGGTATCTTGTTTGTTTTGCGACAAAGTGTTATCTATTTCTATATCGGTAGGTGTACGAACCGTAACAAGTAATGAGTGGCTATAAGTCCAAATATCGATTTCATGAGAATTAAGTATTTAGCTTAGTTCTCAATTATATCAAACTCTAATTGAATGTAAAATCTTAAATAGATAGGTGATGTAATGGTGATTATATTTAACTACCTAAATCAGCAATCTAACTTATTTAACATCAACTCAAAATTTCACAACAATTATTAGATATGATTATCAATATTCCTATCATGTTCAATAGCCTCTCCCAAGATCAATTGAACATATACTCGTACATAACACGGCAATATTTCTATCTCGAATTCAAATATGCAAATATACATTGAAAACACAAGAACATCGATTGGATCCTATAAGAATTATACAATTATTCCTAATGTCTATTTAATCTTACTATGAATATTATCATATGGTATCTTCACTATTCCTTCTCCAGTACATCAGTGGACATCTTACGTGAATTTAATTAGTGGCCAATTAATTAAAAACATTAAAATCATAACAAATATTCACGAGCAAATAATTGTCTTAATGTTAAAATCATAAAATTAATATCAAATTATCAAAATATATGGTTCAACTTTATCATAGTATCTAAACAACTAGCCAAACATATAATATTATAAGAGCACAAGAATAATATATACAAGATTAACCGAAAATTAGGATTTGGAAAGAAAGTGGTCTTGAATCTTGGATTGATTTAATGGTTCTAGATTTCTTTCCTTTAATTTTCTTCTTTTTCAATAATCCCAAGCAATATTGTATGAAATATGATGGATGTGGTGTTTTGCAATGAAAACTTCTTCTAAGGTTGAATAAAACTCTCAATTTTCTCTCCAGTTGCTCTCTTGAATTTGTAGATTTTATGTATTTGAGCCTCCAAACATTGTCTCTAGCTTCTTCTTGTTTGTAGATGAATATACATATACATAGGACAAGATATAAGTCAAATTCGTACCCTAGAAGGTTTTCATAAAGTGTTTGATAAAAGGAAGAAAACGATTTAATCAGGATTAAATTATACGATCGCACAGTGTACAAGATCTGGAGGCTGCTTCTGCAATAATATTAATTGCGATAACACCCCTATGGGGCTTGCAATCGAAACCCCTATCTATTCTGTGAAGTACAGTTTGATATCAGATTTCCTCTTTTTTTTTTCTTTTTTTTCTTTTTTTTTTCCAGACTGCTTCCTTTCTTCTAATTAGGTCCTTAAATTTTTCATGTCGAATTTAACTTCCAAAACTTGTGAATTACTTCTGATATCTCCCTTAAGTCTTCCAATTAATCAATTGCATCCTAGTTGATCATTAATTGTTCGAAATCAACACTAATTTAGCTCTAGTTTCACCCTTTTTCTTGTTAATTGCATCCAAGTTGGGGATTTACCTACAGTTGATATATTTACATGTAAGGTAGATATTCACTCAATTAATCACAAATAAGAAAGTGAAAAAGGCCCAAATAAGTGTATAATATGCACTAATCACACTCTCAAACTTAAACTCTTGTTCATCTCGAGTAAAACTATGTACTAAACATGCAAGCGAACTAACATAAGTATCAATGAGTTCAATAACTTCACTGAACTCATATCAAGTAATAAAATTATCGTCAAATCTCAAAGAGTTCAAAAGTCATGCAACTGAAGACTTAATTTAGAACAAGATTTTTCTTGATGGGCTAGCTGTTACGTGAATGTCAAGGAACTAAATTAGCATTCTGTTTTTGTGTGTTGCATTGTGGACAAAAGATCATTTTTCTTTACAATCACTCTTCTATTTTTGGATTAGTAAATTTCTTCTATTATTAAGTTAAAATTCTTGGATTAGAATGCAGTTATATATGAGTGTATAAAAAGAGAGGGAGTAATATGACCATCTTTTTATCTCAAAAGAGGGGAAAAATTACTTTTCAATCGTATAAAATACTCTTTTGGTAAACAAATAATTATTATGTAATACAATGAGCAATCCAAGTATTTTAATGCAGACCTGGACATAACTAGATGATCAAACAACAATAAATTCAAATATTTTAACAATAATTTCCAGACCGGTGCTGAAAATCGGATCCAAGTTTGTTGGCCAATTTATAAAAAAAAATAAATTTTTTTCATCCTTCAAATGTTTATTTGAAAGAATGGAATTCTTCTTATTGAATGTCCATGATACTTCTCGAAAATCAAAATTCTTGATCAATGAAAGAATAATATTACCCTTTTTTGCTCTATAAGAACCCAAAGTGGATGATTGAACTGAGAGACAAAGCCCCCCTGACCTAAGTGAGCCTAGCTGCAAAGGAAGTAGTACTTGATTGGGGAAGGGCGGTTAAAAATATATATGACGGCAATACTAAAACATGACATCTTAAAGTGGTTATAATAATAATAATAATAATAATAATAATAATAATAATAATTTATGTGAAAAGAGATTCTATATGAGTTGTGTGAAATTTATGAAAACCTAAAATATTGGAAATATTAAAAGACATCTCATTCTAGCTAACTCTTGCTCTTGTTTAGTGAGAGGATGCCTGACATTTTAGCATGATCTTAAACATATCGAACACGAGATTATTAATGTGCACATTCCTTCTATCTTGAATACCTAAAAGATTAAGGTTACATATATTTGTTCAATTTAACGGATCAAATGTGTCTATACAAATATAATAAAATGCAATTTTTTTTCTCTTTATCTACATGATTAATATTCAATCAAATTGTACTAGATTTGTTAAAATTTACCAATTAATTAACCTTTGTTCTTGTAAAAAAAAAAAAAATTAATAGGCCGGTGGAAGTTTATTGGCTACAAATTTGATGTTCAAATGTAGTGGGCTAGCGGCCAGAGAGGAGGGGGGGTGGGGGGGGACCTTTTGTTTCTCTAAACACTTCCCATAGTTAAATGGCCTCAATATTAGTTTTTTAACATTTAATTAAGCTTCCCTCATGCTATAGTATATAGATCCATTCCCCCACTCAATATCATTTTTTGATTGCAAGGACAGAATAAAATTTCCTCCGAAAGGATAAATCATCTAATGTCGATGGCATCTATTAATTTCCTTTTGAAAAGACAATATACCGACACTTTCGACACATGAAGTTGTAAGGATACACAATCTTTAAACAATGTGTTGAAAGAGAGCAAGCCAACAAATAAAGATTTAGAAGAGTGCTTTATACAGATTATATTCGTTCTTATGAAAATGACAATCAAAGTCAAATAATGTATAATGATAGTTTAACAAATTTAATAAGACGACAATGGATACCATAGACTATAGTGGGAATATGACTAGAGAGTAGTACTCTTTGACCAATCTAAAAGATCATCAATTGGTAGTTGAATTATAAAAAATATTGCAGAGTTTTAATCTAGAGGGAATCAATTTCTCACGTCCATGGTTGCTAATAAAACACATCAAGTGTTGCCATATTTTATATGTTCCCATGCAGTATTATTTTTTTGTTATATACACGTATTTTGCTAGGTTGGATGTCTACGTCCATGGAAAATAAGGATCGTAGAATGAATTCTTTGAAAGATTCCCTTGACCAAAATTATGGTAATGTCAACTCTGCATGCAGAAATGAAGACAAGAACCTAAAATTTTATAATCATTTATTGCAAAAAAAAAACATTTTTTTAAGCAGGCACAGTTTGTGTCAGACTTCTCTTACTAATTAAAATGTAATATTCTTTTAATGGCTGTCTTAATATGTGTGTGTTTTGTGTGTGAACATACATATATACATACCTATAATCATCCTCTTTTAAGCCAGTTGTGGGCGTCCTTTAATGGAAGCCAAACTCGATCTCCAAAGACAGAATTTTTAACAAGAAGACATTTCTGTGGTCAATATTCCTTTTGTACATGGAGCCACTTATTATGTAGTGTTAATAGTTCATAGAAAAAATGACTTGATAGTTCAGAAAAGTCCTTGTGGGAGCGCAAATGTTAAGGGTAAAGTATCATGTGCTCAAATTAACAGGAAAATAATAATCTTTGGATCTCTTTCTCTTAATAAGATGTCAAAGTTAAAAACTATTCATACGAACATTTGATCATCTAAAGCTCAAAGTGGTCATTAAGATTGACGCTTTCATACGAGATACCATCTTATAGTTAAGCAATAAAATCCACATCATTGAAAACAAAAAACAACGATTAATATTAGATTATAAATCTTAACAACCTTTTAATATAGAATATCAAGCTTCTATATGCTATCAGAGTCGAAAAGCTCAAATGAGCAATTTTATCAATTTAAAACTCAAAAGGGCGGTCAAATGTTGTTGTCTTGTGGAAGCATGTTAAAGTAAAATCCTACATGCACCACTTTAACATAAAAATAATGATCAATATATTAGAGTTTAGATAGTCCTCTTCTTAATTCTTTTAATATATATATGAATCTCCAATCTAAACTCCAAGAAAGGAACCCAAATGGAACTTGTAGATTGACTTCTTTAATCATTTTATGATGAAGTTTCCTTATGATTACATGCGAAAAGTAATCATATGTTTTTCCCTCGTCTTTTTCTTCGATAAATAATAATGGATTTGGGTTAATTAACAAACTCTCTCAATGACTTAATGGAGGAGTACAATTTTATTACTCAAACACATTGATAGACAATTGGGGATAATATTCTTAATCAAATCATGAGCTTGTGCCTAGCACCTAGTGGACTTTAAATGTAAACCTAAAAACTTGTCACTTATGTAATTGTTGAATTTACCTAATCCTAGAGCTGATGACTGTATATATATATATGGAATTTCAGGTAAGGCTGAAGGTAATTTCCAAGACTATTTCATGTTAATTGCAGGAATTTTTTAGCATGACTACGTTTAAAGGTAATTAATTAACTTATTTCTAAATTTGGATGATTGAAAGTCATTTATTTTAAAATTTACAAATAAATTTTTTTAAGCTTTGTCAAACAAATCATGCTACACTGACATCATATTTAGCCCACTTCTTTGCATTCTGTCATTGGACTATATAAAAAATAGTCAATTTTTGCACCCATCTACCAGCATTTGTCAAATAGACAAGCAAAATCATCTGACAAGATGGCTTAACTCTAGTCAAACATGGACAAAATGATGTAAAAGTTCAACTCTTTTTGTTGCGTAGTTTTCTGAAAAGGAAATTGCGACCTATAGTCACCGTACAATGCTAAATTGTTCAATATCAGACAATAACGTAGAAGAAATGAGAACTATCACATATTTGAATATAAATTCCCACCAAAATTGACTAGTTATTACAAAAATTCTACTCTGAAAAATTCTACTGAATCTTCGTTTATTGAATTGCAGAGACAAAAATCAAAAGATTGAAAATGTCTGCATTCTGAACCGACCCTTATTGAATTAAAATGAAGACTTGGGGATGGAAACTTGAATACAAATAGTGGATGAAGAAAGTCTTCGTTTAGGTAGGATTAAAGAAATCCCTTTTCAATTACATTTCTTGGAATACATAACGCCTAAATGATATTTTTTTAATATCAGATCAATGAAAGGAGTCTCTTGCAGAGGTCAAACAATTAAGTTAATCATGAGAGAGAGAGAGAGAGAGGGAGAGGGGGGGGGGGGGGGGATTTTAAAGAAGAAAGAAATGTTTTAGGAAGTCACATGATATTCAACAGCCAATGGGACCAAAAGTCATCTG
Organism: Fraxinus cuspidata; assembly: GCA_903798385.1. Lineage (NCBI taxonomy): Eukaryota > Viridiplantae > Streptophyta > Magnoliopsida > Lamiales > Oleaceae > Fraxinus > Fraxinus cuspidata. The sequence continues at coordinate 6,990 of CAIGRP010005533.1, forward strand.
CATCTATAATGCAAGAATTATTGCAGTATTATTAGAGAGAACAAGTGGGGCATCAGTCTATCATTGAATTTTTTCTTTTTGTAAAATTAAGAAAGTACAAAGTTGCATGAAAAGTCTTGGTTAAAATCTTAAATTCTGATGACTAAAATGACATTGGAATTTAATTCCATGGTTGAATGAAACTTAAACATCTCAACATCCGTAAACAAACAATACTATTCCCCTCTCTCTCTCTCTCTCTCTGTATTTCCATCCAACATCTTGATCCAAATTGGTAAATAGATTGCACAAATCTTGCTCAAGATTTCTAGATTTTTCGGATAATTTCGATGCCAAATTACTGATCTAATTCTGATGGAACGTACAGGGACGATCATCTGATGCAAGTATTGAAAACTCAAGACAGAATTGAATAAGAAGCTTGAATCTTTCATGGTTTGTATATCTAAGAACTTTGCCTTTTCTTCAGCTGTCTGTGTTCTTAATTTATATAAGCAGAAAAAAAAAAAAAAAATTCTTACTTGAAATATGAGAGTCGACGATTATGATAATAAATTGAATGAGTATCTGAATTTTTATTTATTCTTCTAAGGCAAGATTTTCATCTTTCTTGTCTGTGTTTCATTTGGTTCAAAAACAATTGCAATGATCTTTGTCCACATCCATATCTATTGGTCGTGGAATCAGTTTGTTGATCAGTACTTTAGTTGTACGCTTAACTCTTGTTCTAAGCACATAGGTGATTTCTTGTTAGTTATGCATCAAAAATTCTCAAAAATTGATCATATCCTTTTAGGGTTTTGCTAATATTTCATCCCTTTCACGCTGCACAGTCATATTTTCATATTTTAGGGTGAAAAAAAAGAAAAAGAATTACGATAAAGTAGCTCAAGAGCTTAGAGTATCAAAATAGCTTGGATAACTTGGTTTATTGAACATATCTAATCACTTATTGTTTCATTTGTACCGGTTATGTGCATACAATTCATCAAACTCTTTTGGTTGTCTCCTGGCAATTTCTTTGGTTCATGATTCCTCACATATATAGCTGGTTGGCAAATAATAAAATTTCATACCTGCTAACTTTGTCCTGAGTTGTTAATAATTTGACCATTTGGAGTTCAATTCAAAACTACTTCCCTATAGTAGGTGGATGATACAGTTGATTTTAGGAATTTATACCAATAAATGTATCTCAACAGATTTTGTGCACTCATCACCTTCTCATATAATTAATCATCTTTAAATCTCACAGTTCAGTAGTTGAAAGAGTACTTGCATCAGTTGCACAGCATTTGCAACAAGAAATGATGCAAGTTCAACATTCTTGCCTACCCAGTTTCTGATCTAAATGTTTATTCATGGAAAGCTCTTAATTGTAAACCCTAGTTTCTGATCTAAATGTTTATCATCATATAATGGGAGGGAGATGGAGGTAATTTGATAAGATTTATGAGGATATTTTCAGGAAACCCCCTCTAAATATTTGATAGTGAATCTTTTCTTTTTTGGAGGGGACATAGATTTGATTAACCCAAACTTCAAGTATTTAGTTTTTGTTTTTGTTTTTTTCCTAGTAGTTAACCTATTCTTTTCTATCTGATTTATGGGCATTCCTAAAGAATAAATATAAAACCTCTTGAACAGCTTTTAGATGAGGTTGGTTCACATCTCGTTGTCACCAATTTATGAAATCGTGCACCTCTTGAACATTTGATGGAAATTGAAGCAGGACTGCAGAATTAGCTTAGCTTTTAGATGAGTTAATTGATTCAACAACGTACAACAATTAATTGATTTCATGAACATCTTTACTGTGAAATAAATGCAGAGAAGTAAGCATAGCATGGCCGGAGAATTGGAAGTTCATGGTGATAGAAAGATCGGCGGAAATGAGGAAGAAGAAAACACATTATCAGATTATTCACAGACTATCTCATCCATTGACTTGAACGAAGAAGCCGGCAGCAATATGTATGGTGATGCCATGGAGGTTTCAGACATCAGCGTTCAGTATGTTGAGCAAACAGCAAATAGTAACAAATCCGAGGAAGGAGATGGAAACAAGAGTAGAGTTCGTAGATATGTTAGGTCCAAAATGCCCAGGCTCAGGTGGACACCGGAACTCCATCTCTCTTTTGTTCATGCTGTTGAAAGACTAGGTGGGCAACAAAGTAAGTGAAACAACTACTTACTTTAAGAACTAACTAAAATTAAACTTCATAATTGAAAAATAAATATTATTTGATATTTGCTAGGAGCCACTCCTAAAACTGTGCTTCAGATGATGAATGTGAGAGGACTTAGCATTTCTCATGTCAAAAGTCACTTACAGGTACAAACACTACTATTTCTGTCCTAATTAGTTAAATGTGTTTTCTCCTTTATTTGATTGTTTTTTTATTGACATCAGATGTATCGATGCAAGAAACTGGATGATTCCGGCCAAGGTACAATATCAGGATTCCAATATATATACTTTCGATGTGGATATTACCTATAACAGTTAATTGATTACTATATTTTGCTTCCATTCAACAGTAATCAGTCAAGCCAAGAGAGGATATTGTATCCCATCAAGAGATTATTTTTCTACAAGTAATTTGAATGAAAAATCCAACCCTTTACAGAATTTGAGATTAGAAAATGGTGGCATAGCTTTCGCGCAAAATTCTCATAGTCAAGGCCATCGCTTAGGATCCCTATCCTCGTATGATCTGATCAAAGGAACTCCATCTATGAGGTAATTTATCATGTAAATTCATCGGTGTTGTTAATTAGATTATATCCCATCCTATTTAATTAATTCATGATCCAAAATTTCTTAATTCTAATGATTTATGTACATATATAGACATGAGCACTGGTCATCGAATAAAGAATATCCCAAAATCAGGCTAAATCCTCATGTAAGTGTAGATGGCACTAATTTCTTCAGAACAGCAAATAGCCCACTCAAACCTAACCAATTTCTTGAAGAGAAAAGATGGCCTCCGCGACAATTTATTAATGTGAATCAATATAAGGACAAAAGGGTTCCTGTGTCTAACACAACAGCTGGACAATACAAGTCAAGCATCATATCAGAAACATTTGGCCTAACTTCTAAAGATTCGTTTCATATAAAGGTACGTTTCTCGAGAAATTATATCTTATAATTCATTTTAATATTCTGTCTCAACTACTTTTAATTTTTAACGTAGTTCTATTTCCAGATGAACAAGGAAAAGATGATGAAAGTTGAAGACTGGCCTGATTTGCAACTCAGTTTGAGCATTACTGCAAAATCTAACAACGAAAAGACTCGTGGAAAGGGCGATTCGGAAATTAACACAAGGCTCTCTCTTTCTTTGCTCCCACATTCATCAAGTGCAACCTAGCTATAGTATTTTGCACCAAGTAAGTTCAATATTGTAGTCGATACATATATCTATACACACATATAGATACAGGTGGGAAGCTGAGTACTGGAGATCTGACCATGTATGCATGCAGGAGAGCATATTAGTGAGATCTTCTTAGTACTTTGTCTTGGAAGACATTTCAATTGATTATTTTCACGCAACCAGGAGTTAGGGTTTGGTTTTTGTTGGAAATAAGGTAACCTAGACTGCCTGTATGGCTAACTTTATCGCAATTTGAATTTTTATCTAATCTATAATATATGTTTTTCTTTAATCCTTTCTTGTTTATTTGTGGGATTTGTTAGCCAGGAGAATTTTTTATTTTTTTTCACTAGATATGAAGAGAGCACTGAAATGAACAAAGCTGGCAACAGATGTAATTAATTTGACATTATTACTTATGATTTGAAATATACTAGAATATAACAACAAAATATTAAATCTTATGTACCGATAAATTTGGTTTAATAGTTTGTAATCAGGCAAATACCACTTTTTTTTTCATTTTTTTTTTTGGTTT
>CAIGRP010005535.1:0-12000 GCA_903798385.1 Fraxinus cuspidata
TTTTTTTTTTTTTGAATTTTACTATTAAATGAAACATTTTAAATTGCCGTAATTATAGTTGTTTGCTTTGATTGAATCATTTTTAGAAAATAAAATAATAATAATAAATTATAAGACGTGTCCATCTTTATCCAAACTTCGAATCATTTTTAACTATATCCACATATCTTAATGTTTAAAATGAGAAGGATCCAACTCCGATACTTGCACCCGAGTCCGAGCAACACGAGTTCTCTTACAAAGGGAATACAAGATCGAAACCCAAAAATCAAAATAAGAAAAATATCAAGTGCTACAAGTGCGAGATGTATCACTTTAAAAGTGTCTGTCCGAGTAAAAAGTAGGGTAATGAAATGAAAGATATCATTGTCCTCAAATTCGGCTAGTGTTGAAGGAGACTCGAGGAGATACTCTACATGCTATCAGTCTCTATAGGACTATTGGGGTACTTAATTCGGCCTATTCATATCACACGTGTCCTCACCATGATTGGTTTGATTCATATCGTTCTGATGGGTAATGATGGCATCATATAAGGTCATTGGAATGTGATCCATAAAATTTAAAATATTCGATTGGTGGTGAGGACTTTGGAGGAACAAGACATGTTAAAATTGAGAAAGAACCTAATTTCCCGTAGGTACTTTAGACACATGTTCTTATAAATGAGAGAGAGGGCTTGACAATGAAGAAATGTTCTATGATTGTGATGAAGGTCAGAAATTGGCATGGAATATACAAACTATTGGTGTATACTGTTATAGGTATATTTAATTACTTTCATTGACGACTTCTCTTAAAAAGCATGGTATATTTTATGAAACACAAGTCTGACACTTTTGCCAAGTTCAGATTGTGGAAAGCAAAAGTAGAGAACCAGACATGAAGAAAAATTAAGAATCTCGGGACAGACAATGGTATAGAGTACACGAATTCACAATTTCTGAAATTCTGCGATGAACATGATATACAGCGGCACTGTTCACAAGACACATTAGCTGAATGGTATAGCGGAGAGGATAAACAGAACATTTGCAGAACGGGCAAGATGTTTGAGTTTGAATGTCGGGGCTTCGGAAGAGTTTTTGGGCAAAAGCTGTGAACATGACAAGTTATGTCATAAACAGATCGCGAGCAACACTAGATGTGAAAGTTGCAGAGGAAGTTTGGACATGTAATAAAGTTGATTATTCTTGACTGAGAGAGTATTTGTATGTCCGGCTTATGTGCATGTATCAAGTGATCAAAAATCCAAACTTGATTAGAAATCAAGAAAGTGTATTTTTCTGGGCTACGTGAAAGGTGTAAAAGGGTACAAGTTCTGGGATCTAGAGGCAAAGAAGATGGTGATCAGTAGGGATGCAAGAGTCAGCAGTGCAGGTAGAACTAGACAATGTTGACATACAGATTAATGCTCAGGAAGTAAACAGTTCTCACCATAGATAGACCACGTCGCACTGATGACTTTCAGGATGCCGTTGGTAGTCAGGAGAAAAGTGAATGGATAGAGGTTTTGATGGAAAAAATTTGAGTCATTGCGTAAGTGGGTATACAGAAAAAAAGACAATGTTAGAAAATGAAGTGGAAAGATACAATGCTCAATTAGTAGTTAAGGGACACTCATAGAGGAAGGGAGTAGATTATGACGAGATTTTCTCTCTGGTCTCCAGACACAAGGAAATTTGGATTTTCTTGGCAATAGTGGCCAATTTTGATTTGGAGTTAAAACAGCTAGATGTGAAGACCGCTTTCCTTCATGGTGATTTGGAGGAGCAAATTTTCATGGAGTAACCAGATGGGCTCTTAGAAACAAGAACATAGAATCTTGAATTTACATGAAAAAATCTTTATATATAGGCTTAAAGCAAGACATCGCGACAATGGTACAAGAAGTTCAACTCCCACATAATTCAGATTGACTACAGTCGTTATTAGTATAATTATTGTGTTTACTACAAAGTTCTTGAGCATGATTCATATATTTTCTTGAACAATATGTGGATGATATAATTGCTGGTAAGAACATAAATGAGGCAGACGATAGTCTTTGTTGAGCAGTAAGTTTAACATGAAAGATTTGTGACCAGCTAAGAAGATACTTGGCATGGAGATCAACATAGATAGGAAGGCCATAAAATTATGGGTATCTCAGAAAAATGTTTTGAATAAAGTTTTGGAGAGGTTTAGCATGTCCAGTGCAAAATTAGATGCAGATTATGCAGGCGAATTGGATAGAAGGTCCCATACAAGTTATGTTTCCATTCTTGCAAGTGGGCCTATATGTTGAGGATCTATGGTGCAGTCACTTGTGACTTTATCTAAAGCAGAGTACATGGTGGCAACTGAGGCAGCTAAGGAATCATCGTGGCTAAGAGGGCTTGTCAAGAAGCTTGGAATCAAAATTTATCATAAGCTTGTGATAGTTAAAGCGTCTTCTTAGCGAATAATCAGATTTATAATACAAGAATAAAAGCACATCGATGTGAGATTTCATAAGAAAAGGGAGTTGGTTGCTTCAGGAGAATTATTGCTAGAAAATGTGCATACCTTAGAGAATGCAGCAGGCATGTTGACAAAGTATTGCTTGAATTTGATTAACATGTCTAGGTGTTAGAGAAGATGTATCCCAACCTATTGGTCCCAAATGGTGTGTTTTTCCAGGTTATGTTTGTTTCAGTGTTTTTTCTTCTAAGAGGGTGGATGTGCAGATTGTTGTATATGTGGCTTATATAGAGTGGATCACAAGTTTACTGAATCAAATTAGCCGATGCCGGAGCGAAGCAAAGTTGGGCTAGGGCTGTGATTAGTATAAATACTAATGATGTAACTCTATTATTCATACTGAATAAAATCACCGCTTCGCTCCTTATGGGCGTATGCACATCGCCGAACCACATATTAAATACTTGTGTTGATTTCTCTATTCTTTTGCGCATAAAATCCAAGATTATGCTCGAACGAGGTCGAGACACAATTGGGCTTGAGTAGTCACTCTTTAAAGAAATTATGCTCGAAATAGGTAAAGACTCTTTTAGGTTCCAATCCGTCATTATGATAAACTATTTATTCTTAGACAAGGTCAAGATCACTTTGGATAAACTCAAAACCTTTAAGACATGCATTTAAACAAGATTGAAGCTCACTTGAGCTCAACTCATCCCTTAGGCTAATTATGCTCGAAGAAGGGCAAGGCTTGCTTGCTCATGCTCGAATCATTCCTTAGGATTAACTATTCTTGATTAGTACTTTCTCAGGCGACACGACACACACAACCCCTTAAGATAACTTATGGTTGATCAATCTTTATAATTATAGCAATCGAGGTTGTGATACATTTGGGCTCAATTCAATCCTCACGTTTAGCTATGACGAGGTTGAGACCTGGACTTTGCCCTTAAAAAGATTTGTAGTCAAACGGATCCTAACAAACTTAGGCTCGACTCGGTCCTTAAATGGAATTGTGCTCAAACGGGGCCGACTTGGCACTTAAAGGAAATTATGCTTGAACGAAGTCAATATCCGCTCCTACTTGACTCTGCCTTCAGACAAATTATTTTCGCACGAGGCTAAAACTTATTGTTGTAAGTTGTGGAAAATGTCGAAACTTTGGGTGCACCGACGATGATCTTTGCAACTGATGCATACTCATCTAAACATGTCTTGCAATCCTTCAACGCATTTTAAATATTGATAAGTACTGTATTGAAATATTGGCAAAAGCAATTAAATCATCCACAATGCGACCATTTTAAATATTTGCAAACTCAGAAGTGATAAAGACACTAAGAATATAACTACAAAAGACTGCCAATTTGACCGAAAAAAAACTAATAATAACGTCTAATTTGGAATGGAAGAAGAAATCCTTTTGGTAGCTCTGTGCTTAACAGAGACTGTAGCGAAAAATAGCCAAAAAAAGAACAAGCGTGAAGGAATTTCAGTTGGAGAAAATGCAAATTTATGCTTTGATCTATTGACTAATCTGAATGGTGCCTACTCTTAAATTAAGATCATCGACTTATAAGCTCAAAAATACACAAAACAAGCTTAAATAGGATTTCAAGAATACTAGTAGAATCAAATTAAAATATGTGAAATTCAATTATTTGTATTGATCACGAATATTTATCATGTTTATATATGAAATGAAAAAAGAATGAAATAAATTAATAAATGAGTTAAGACGAAAAAATAAAATAAAAGTCTTAATGAATTGATGAGAGAGAGAACCTGGCGAGGGGTGCAAAGAAATATCACTTTAGATAAATATTGTTGTTACACTCTTCAATGCTTTAGTGAAATGGATGCTCCATTTAAAGTTGTATTTCCTGTTTGCATCTAGAACAAATACAAATATGAATAACACACAATGACTTTGTTAGTAGTATATAAATGTGCTAAAAAAATTTCCCGTTATGGTATGAAGTCTTGAAAGCGAAAAAATCTTAGCCATACCATACCGTTAAGGGACGAAGGCTTGAAAGTACTCTGCAATATTTGACTTCTTGAGGCAGCTGCTCATATGAATTGGATCTATAATTATTTATTTATTTATTTATTTTTGCAACCCGAGCTCGAGATAATATAATAATTAGATGTCCTTGTTTTTGGAAATAAAATACCACTTCGCAATACATATGCATAATGCAGCACTGCAGCAATGTAACAAATTAATGCTAAAAGACAAAAATAAAATAAAATAAAAGGCATAACTCACCCGATTTAGTACTCTTACTGTTTTATACTTGATGATTTGCCAACTGATCTGATTGCCACGAGAACTGATGCAACGGGACCTAGGATTAAGTAAATGCTAATAAATAGAGAACGGGAAATCGACATCATTCACTCATAATTCTCCTCCAAAATCCTAGTTCAACCCCAAGTGTGTTTCGACATCAACCAATTGTGATTTATCATAAGGGCTGAATTGAGATGAGTTTGTCTCAATCCTAATCGAGCATAATATATCCTCAGAAAGTGTCATGAAAATTATTGACTTCGTCTGAGCTTAATTCCCTTTAAAGGTCGAGTCAGTCAAGCCCGAATCTTGACCTCATCGGAGAATATTTCATCTTATGAGTCGAGTGAAGCCGAGCGAGTCTTGACCCAGTTCAAAAATAAGTCCTAGTGAGTCCCATCCTAGTTCAAGTATATTTCCTTGCAAAGGCCGAGTTGAGCCATAGTGACTTTTGACCTCATTCGAGTATGATCCTACGGACGAGTCGAGTCCAAGTAAGTCTCAATCTAGTTCAAGTGTCATTGACTCTTGACCTTTGTATAAGGATGAATCAAGCACAGGCATATCTAGAACGTCGCCTAAGAATAATTTATCCTACGGATAATCTAATTAATTCATATACTTAATTCCTCATCTTTAAACAACTTGATTTACAAATTATGTCGCTTTAGAAATAGAAATATGAAAATTAACATCTTAAAGAGAACTACATAGAGAATTATTGTGACAGGAAAAATATCAAACCTTTAGCAAAGAGAATCTTCAATGCACGTTGAGTGTTGCGTTCTGACTTCTCATCTGAATCATGACAAGTTGAATGAGTGCTGCAAAATGTGCACTTATGCTGCTGAAAGTATTATAAAAAACCAGACTAGGAAAATATGTTAGCACAATGGAATAATTTAGTGGGTTATCAAAATATCCACTTGACTGCTTAGAAAAGGAATTAAGTTATTACGGACAAAGCCTAAAAGGAGGAGTCTCTTCAACTCCAGGAAAAGGAAAACAGAATGTTTCATTTTAATTCCACTTATGCCCAATTCATACTATGGACCTTTTCCAAATTAAAATGAAAGCATTTTTTTTTTTTCAAATATTGCGGAAAGAGAGGTCAAATGTAAGATACACAAATCAGGGTTACATCAAATTTTACTGATCATACTAGTAGTAGCCTTGAGGACAAGGATACAGATCCAACAGGTCATCAAGAAATCATCAGCAGAAAGGCATCAAAACTTACACTTTACCTGATAAAAATTACAAGTTTCTAATCTTTAATACTTCGAGGAAATTTATATGCTTCAGCTTCTAAGTTATTCAATGAGAAACAAAATTGGGCTTTCATTTGGAGATTTTCTAGTTCAGTTACAAGGATTTCTTAGTTATCATTGAAGAAGGCTAGGATCTGCACATATAAAGTATCGAACTGGTGTTTATCACAAAATGGAAACGAAGTGTCTCAAACATTTGATTTTTAGACAAAATTAATCAACGAAGTCTTATGAACAAAACAAAGGGGGTGGTGGAATATAATGATGATTATGAGTATGGAATAAGAATCACGCAATGTCTTTGCTAGTATATAAATGTACTAAAAATATTAGAAGTGGAGATGCAAAGGATACTGAATAGTTTGTCTTCTCTCATGACATTCAGGAGAAACGGCAAATAGCAGTGAACTTCCAGTTGCTACACAATACTAATTGGAAAGGAATGAGCCCAATCCATATGTGCCACACAATACTAATTGGAAAGGAATGAGCCCAATCAAAGGCTTTTGATTCATTATAATCTTTTCACCCTCCTTGAAACTAATAATATTACTGAGATTATGAATTGGAGCATCCAGAGAAGGGTTAAAAAAAATTTGTCTTCAGAAGTCTCCTATGGCAATCAATGATCACTTTCCATAAGGTTTTCCATAAAGATGCAAGTGCAACTCCCCTACGATCCCCATATATGTTGTCACTATTGATAGAATACTAATTAGAAGGAAGTGAGCCGAATCAGAGGCCTTTCTTTTTGCATGTGTTGAATCCTAAAAACCGGCGTTCCACATTGTCCATAAATCTGCATCACTTCTGCATATGAGGCAATATTGAGTATATTATTAGGTTGAAAGTATCATTCGGGATAAATGATTTCGGCTATGAGTCCTCGCTGAAAAGCAGAATTAGAGTTCTGCATAAATAACATATTAGATGAATGCGAAACCTGCAACTTAGACAAATAAATCAAAACTCTTATAAATTGAATGCTCTAATTTTTCGGAAATTAATCCAACACTTGCAACAGATACTAAACAGCAAAACAGACAACTAAATACATCCTAAAAAATGTATATAAAGATCAAAATAATCACCTATTCTGAATCAACAGCAAGTCAAATTTCAGGCATCAATTGGCTCAATAAACCTGACTATTATTATCACCAGAATCACTCGCCTGTCAATCAGAAAAACCATTTTCAGTGGCATCAGAGACCGGAAGCCTAATATTCTTTCCGGCATAATGATAGATATCCAAGATTCGATTGAAGCAAAAAGGAGTGACAACTATGAATCTCAAAATAACCACTTATATAAAACGAAATAGAACGTATCTTGATTCAAACCAAACATAAAAGGAAAAGATTCCATCGCAGATCAGCAAAAAATCATAGAGGGTTCACAGAAACAATTCCAATTGGGTTCATAGAAACAACTCCGATGAAACCCCAGTTAATGATCTCAGCTGACCAAAAATGAAACCCAGCAAAGATCCCTCTACAATCATCACAATACAAAGAATTATAGAAATAGAGAGAACTCTAAGAACATACAATTGCTGAAATAATTGCCATACACGAAATGAAAAAGGACCATGAACATAACACACTAGCACAGTCAACCCATAGAAAATTCAAAGAAACAAATCCAATGAAACTCAATATTGATCATCACCCAAAAAACAAAATCAAGAAAAAAGATCCTTCAAATTCATCCAAATTCACCAATACAAAGAATGTAATAAAAAAGATGAAATTGTAGAAACATAGAGAACTCTAGGAACATAATTTCTGAAATAACCACTCATGAAATGGAAAAGGAACCACAAACACAACACAACACAAAAACACAGTCAATCCACAAAAAATTACAGAAACAAGTCCAAAACCCAATATTGATCATCACACAAAGAACAAGACCCATAGAAAGATCCTTCAATATTGATCCAAATGCACCAAAAAGAATGTAATTATGAAGAAACAGGAATTACAAAAACAAAAGAGATCACGCAGAGAAACATAATTGTTGAAAACAAAAAAAAAACCCCACAACTTGTAGAGATTCAAACCAAACATAAATTCAGTTAAATCCCACATAGAATTCACAGAACAAATACAAATACAGCAAAACCCAAGATTTCTTATCACACTACAAAGGACAATTCATCAAATATTTAAAATCCCACAACCGTTGAAAACATAAAATGATAAAAAAACAAAAAAAACCCACAACTTGTAGATATTCAAACCAAACATAAATTCAGTTAAATCCCACATAGAATTCACAGAACAAATACAATTACAGCAAAACCCAAGATTGCTTATCACACTACAAAGAACAATCCATCAAGATCAATCCAAAGGAAAGGGGATCACGAAACACAACCATTAATGATCAATCACTGCTTTGGGGTTTTATAATTATGTGACTTCTAAGAAGGGGAATGTTCAATTCATGTCAATAAGAAAAACATAGAAAAAAAAGGAAAGGAAAGAGAATTCGCAACTTTGATCATCACTTTGAGCCAGAAAAAATCCCCCACGATTCATTGAAATGAACCATCGAAGAACATTATTGTAAGATAAATAATTATAGAAACAATTGAGAAAATTATCACTCGGAAATCAGAATTTCTGAAGTAACCACACATAAAATAAAAATCCTAAGAGAATTCACGAAAATAAATGCAGTGAAACCCAAATTGATCATCAGTTGGACCAAAGAGCAAAACCCTGAAACTATCCTTCAAGATTTATTCTATGCGTGATTAACTAACAAGATAATCATATAGATAACGAATTATAGAGATTATCGCACTGGAAGAGCAACCCAGAAAACCCCTTCTCTATTTCTTCTTGACAGAAAACCCCCAAGACAACGCCCAAACGCTGATTGAAAACCCCAAGATTACTTTGAAGAACCAGGGTTATTAATGGGTTAATTCTTAATAGGTTGTCAATAACGGTCATATTTTCATCAATTTCATACCGTTCGATTAAGAATAGACAAATGGCTCAGATTTTAGGAATTTACAAATTTCCCTTTTGTGAACTACAAGCTCATTGCGAAATTACCGTTGGATTAAAGTTGTTCTTTAAAAAAAAATATTAATTTCTTTTTCTTTATTTTGTATCAGAATAGCCGGAAAAAAAATTTAATTTGAGGAAAAGGATTATTATTATTATTGCAAAGTGGAAAAACTTTTTTTTTGTAATTTAAATAATTTTCTAATAAATTTTATGGAAACTTGACAATGAAAATGAAAAGTCAAATTGTATTCTATATGGAAAATGTTAAAATTTATTCAGCGATTGTAGATGAATTTTAATAAGTTGAAATTATCAAAAGTATTCTTTTTTAATTTCCTCGTGTTATTCTCGACTGTTAATTTAAAGTTTGCCTAATTGAATGATCCACAATACGTAAATCAATTTTTCATGTAAAAATTGTGTGTGTGTCATGTCATTGATTAAGCGGATGATGATTAATATGCTCACATGTTGAAATTTTAACTAATATTTTCAAATATGTTAAAAAATTTGAAAACTTATTAAGAGTTGATGATTTTTACATTCAAAAGTTAAACTTGTAAATAATAAAATATATATGGGTGAAAACATTGTTGGTCATTTTACTTCGAGTGAAATTTCATATCAATTATCAAAATTTATATGGTTTTAAAATGATTAGTTTACCATTTAAGATGTTTGAATTACGTCGCCTAATTAGTTCCCATTAGGCAACTTAACAACCACCCTAAAAACCATGTGAATATATTTTTCTAAGCTCTCACTTTCCCTCCTATCTAAGGTAAGTTACCCCTGCTAATGAAATCCAATATGTAGACACTGATTTGTTTCCGTATCAACGATGAAGCTTATTTCTCATAGTCCCACTGACCAACATTGACGAGTCCTTACGATACAACCCCTCTTAAATCAAAAGTCATCCGTCATCCCAACATGAGCTCTACTTTATATCTCTCTTGTATATGTACTCTTTTTAGCCGTTCTTTTTTATTGGAAAACTCATGCTATAGATTACAATGGCATCTATATCCACATTACCAACTTATGAACTTTTTGAGCAAGAACATCCTCTCTAATTCACATACCGGAAAGGAATTGGGGCAGAAAGTGGTTAATCAAATCGAAGAAGGTGTTGAACCCTCTTTTGTATATGACATACCTGGTTGTGAAATAAGGCAACTCTATTGACTGGCTTTATAAAAGACAACTTCCCTTGCCTATTAATGATGAATGACATATCATATCAATTGTCCTGATTTGTCTATCCCGTTTTGACACTTCAAAATTATAGTGAGTGTCAAAATTTTAGTGGTTAAAACAGCCAAGGTGAGGTACGAGAAATGGACTTATCAAACATATAGATTGATCAAAATATGACAACTAACACGTACATAAACTTTTTAACATTAAGGGTGTGTTTGATAGGGTGGAAATTTCATGGAAAATTGAATTGGTTTTCCATTTTCCAACTTTTTAGGTGTTGATAGGGTTAATTTTCTTGACAAATTTTTTTCCCACCTCCCCCCACACGTGTACATTTTCAAGGCTTTTGTGGAAAACCTTTTCCTTCCTAAGTAGTGGGAAAAGGTTTTCCATGTTCTGATTTTTTTTTCCTTTTTTTATTTTTTTTTATTTTTTGTGCAATGGAAATGAATTTTATCATCAATTGTGTTAAAAAAAAAATTCCTGTAATGGACAATTTCCATAAAAAACAAAGTCAAACGAACACCAAAAGATCCAAAATTTAAATATTTTCCACGTAAAAAATTATATCAATCAAACACAATTAATTACAATTCTCAAAAAAACATTTTCTTTCCACCAAAATTCCACATTTGCAATAACGGACCCTAAGTTCTTGATTGATAGAAATTGAAATATTGATTTTTATCAAAGTTAAAGTCAACAACTAATTTTTAACCATATATTTTATGAGATTCATAATTTTTTAACTACACATTTTATGAATTTTTAAATCCGCTAAAATCTAATTTTAACCTCTGCTTAAATATAAATATAGTACGGAAGATAATAATAATAATAATAATAATAATATACCATTTTAGCATTTCCAAATGTGTAGATGTTAATACACTGCATATAAAAGTTGGGGGAAAACAAGGTGGCCAGAGAGCCAAATGAAAAGAACGCATACATCATCATTAAACCTTTTTTTTTTTTCCCATTGAGTATTCTGTCGAACCTGATTAAGAAAAGTTCAAGTATACTTAGGGTGTGTTTGACCCACATTATTTTGGAAGAATGTATTTTGAAATAGTAGATTGATGGAGAATGTGTGGCTGAAAAAGAAGGAAAAGTTATTGATGTGATGGAAAATATTATTTTATTGAAAAATGTGTTGTTTAAAATAAGTAGAAGAATGAGAATGAGAATTTTAATATGTACCAAACAGGGGCATGAAAAATATGTAGTTAAAAATAAGTAGAAGAATGAGAATGAGAATTTTAATGTATACCAAACAGGGGCTTAAACAATTTCATGCTCGGCCAATGAAATTATACTGAAAAAACGAGAATATGAATTGTCAAGGGCGCCAAGAAGCTATAAGGAAAAAAAAATCAAATCAAATCAAATCAAATCAATAAAACCATTAAAATTATAACCTCATTAATCTATTCTTATTATGGATAGGTAAAACAAAAATTTCATATACCAAAGGATTAAGCATAATCAAGTCTCATTCACGAGCGAAACAAGAACAAGTCATTGGATTATGTTAATGGTGTATTTGATAAGGTGAATTGAACAATATTAGATAGAATTCGAGAGAAAATGAAGAAGTTAAATTTTGTTTATAATACCAAACTTGCTATAATTACAAGTTAGTCGGTCCACACATCAATTGGACGTAAGACAAACTTATACACTGCTGTGCCACGCCTCTAACAAAGCTTCTTCAAATGTTTGAGAAATGATTAAATAAAAAATTTAAATTGATGAA
>CAIGRP010005540.1:0-26188 GCA_903798385.1 Fraxinus cuspidata
ATTTTAATTTAAATTGAAATTAGTTTATTTTAAAAATTTATAGTAGATAGTAGTCTCTGTGGGACGATATTTGGACTTATTAAATCCACTTTATTACTTGTCACGATCCGTAAACTTACGGAATTTCACGAACAGCTGCTAATGACAAAAGTATTCGGACTGTATTTAATTTTGCAGCAGGTGCAAATATTTTTGTGTAGTCGATGTCATAGGTCTGAGTGTATCCATTTGCAACAAGTCAAGCTTTATACCATTCTACTATCCCATCGGTTTTATATTTTAAGTTGAAAACCCATTTGCGTCCAACTGGTCTCTTTCCTCTTGGCAAATCCATTACTTCACACGTTTCATTTTTTTTCTAACGCTCACATTTCCTTCATTATTGCTTCTTTCCATTTTGGAATTTCCAAAACTTCATTAATATCCCTTGGAATTTTGGTGATGTCAAGGTGAATATTTTACTTATTAGAATTTCGCTTAGAAAATAAAATTTGATTTGATTAATAGTTACCATTTTAATTAAAATTGAAATTAGTTTATTTTAAAAATTTATAGTAGATAGTAGTCTCTGTGGGACAATATTTGAACTTATTAAATCCACTTTATTACTTGTCACGATCCGTAAACTTACGGAATTTCACGAACAGCTGCTAATGACAAAAGTATTCTGACTGTATTTAATTTTGCAGCAGGTGCAAATATTTTTGTGTAGTCGATGTCATAGGTCTGAGTGTATCCATTTGCAACAAGTCAAGCTTTATACCAATCTACTATCCCATCGGTTTTATATTTTAAGTTGAAAACCCATTTGCGTCCAACTGGTCTCTTTCCTCTTGGCAGATCCATTACTTCACACGTTTCATTTTTTTTCTAACGCTCACATTTCCTTCATTATTGCTTCTTTCCATTTTGGAATTTCCAAAACTTCATTAATATCCCTGGAATTTTGGTGATGTCAAGGTGAGAGGTGAAACTACAAAATCCTGTAGATAAAGCATTATATGACATGAACTTTGAGATGAGATGGAGAGTACATAATCGAGTTTATTTTCTGAGTACGATGGTTAGGTTAATGCCTGATGATTCTAGTACATTTGTGGTGTCGGAGGCTCTTGAACTATCACTGTTTTCGACTCTTTCGGTGATTCAAGTGTAAGGTTTGCCTGATGCCTTGTCTTTGGTTTTCTTAAGTAAACAAGTATTTCTTTGCCTTTTCTAATACATCTTCTCTTGACTCAATTTTTCTCTTGTAAATGGCATAGAGGGACTAGGTGGCATAGATTCCAGAGGTAGAAGATCTAAGTTTAGGTACCTATCTTTACTTAAATTCTCTTCCTAAAGAACGGAAGTATAGGATATTTTCATAAAATGTGACATCAAGATTCACAATTACCTTTTTTGTGAAAGGATCATAATATTTATAACCCTTTTGAGCACGAAAGTATCCAAGAAGGACACTTTAATAGCTCAAGGTTCTCGTTTATTTCTATGACCGTCATAAACATGGACAAACGCGATACACCCAAATACCTTGAGAGGTAGGTTTGAGTTGAGTAGAGAGGTCAGAAAGAATGTTTGAAATCTTTGGAGAGGTGATTCAAAGTTTAAAGTACAGCTAGGCATTCGATTGATTAGGTAAGTGGTTGTTAAGATAGCATCACCCCCAGAATCCTTTTGGCATATTGGTAGTAAACATTAAATAGTGATGGTAACTTTCCCCGCCCCATCCCTTCCCCGTGGGGCCCCGTCTCAGGTCATAGGGCAGGAGTACCCCGCCCCGAACCCGCCCCATAAAGAAAAAAATAAAATTACTTAACTAAAAAAATAATTAACAGAAATTTTTTTTTTTAAAAAAAAGAAACGGGGCAAGCACTCGCCCCGCCCCCGCCCCGCTCCCGCCCTGCCCCACCCCGTCTAAGGCGGGGCTGGGCACCTGTTGCCATCACTAACATTAAAGCACTAATAATGTCTTGAAGTTGTCTATTTTATCGTTCGAAAATCTCATTTTGTTAAGGAGTTTCAACACGGGTTTTGGTGAATTATCCCATGAGTTTGAAGAAAATCCCCCATATTTTTGTTTGAGTATTCAATGTCATTATCTGTGCGTAGAATTTGAATGTTTGTTTGGAATTGAGTTTTTATCCTAGAGTGGAAATTGATCAATATAGATCGAACATCAGATTTTTCTTTCAATAGATACACCCAACACATTCGAGTGTGGTCAACAATGAATGTAACGAACCATTTGTGTGATTTTGATTAGGAGTGCATGCGGGACCCCAGACGTGACTATGGATCATAGTAAATGGTTTGAGGGTTTATATGTGGATTTTGGGAATGAGGTACGTTTACATTTAACAAGTTCACAAAATCACATTGAACATTGATTAGTTATTTTTTTTTAATTTCGAAAAATAGTAAGGAACAGATATTTCAAATACTGGAAGTTGAGATGTCTCATTCTAAAATGCTATAACAAGATTTCGCTATCACTACAAACAAATGCAGAATCACAAACGACAATTCAATGTTGATTACTTATATTGATTTTGTCCAAGTAGTAGATCCCCTCATGCTCTTTAGCACAGCCAATCGTCTTCCCCAATGATAAGTCCTGAAAAAACACATTGTGAATGAAGGAATTTAGTATTACAATTCGAGGTTTTTGTGAGTTGGCTTATAGACAGTAAATTACATGATGAACTGGGAACATGAAGGACATATTTTAAAGTTATGGAATCTACATGTGAGAGTGATCCTTCAGCAATATAACTTTGAGATTACCCGCACAAATTGTATATGAGGAAAATAGATTGTAGGAGCCCGTCATGTGATCATGATACTCCTGAGTCAATTATCCAATGGCTTTTAAGTTCAAAGGTAGCATTTAATGCTCTTAGGAAATTACCTTAATGAGCTAGTGAGCTTGAAGGGCCAATTTGGGAAGATTGATTGGATGTTTAAAGGCTCGAGAAAATTTTGTAGAGTTGCTCTATCTATACAGGATTGAAAGTACCATTTGAGTCGAAATTTGTAGTTTGATGGTCAATTGAAGCTTGATAGCCTCGATTTCTATTATTCCGCCTCGGTTTCCAATCTATTGAATTTCCATGTAAATCCCAGCAAGTGTCTTCCTTGTACCCCAATATACTGAAATGTTCGCACCAAGGTCCCCCTTTTGTTGTTTGAATTAAGCTCTCCATTATTCTGCCCATTTCCATATATGTTATCAACTGGTTTTGGCCTAATTTTGAGAGACCCAGGCCTTTTCATCAACAACCCTAACTGTCTCATTGTTTGGTTTCCCAAAATTTGGTTCTGATTTTGAAGATATGGGAAGAGTTTTCGAAATTTGAATATGTGTCTCTAACTGCATCCGACACATGTTTTGCGGTTGGTAGGAAAATATACGTCTTTCCAATGGAGGGCTTCATGGAGTTCACGAGCCGTGCGGTCACTAGGGAGTTTTCTAATTTCCATCTCTATAAATGGGCAACATCAGTCAAGGCAGGCTGCATCGTGTCACCAGTCAAGTACCCCAATTTACATTTTCCATCAATCACAAGTTTAATCGACTAAGCCCATTGTCTGAAATTTTTTTTCGTTTAACTTTTCTATGGTAAGTTGGAAGGATGAATTGTCAATTCCCCCCAAACCCATTGCGTGAATGGCTTCGGTTTCACCATCTTGGGATTCAGAAGTCATTGACTCCTTACTGATGTCGGCAGTGTTAGTCAAGTCACTAGGCTTTTACACGGCATGCTCTGATACTATGTGAGTTGTAGAGAAATTCTTCTTTTTTCAAATAAATTAATTACACTATAACTACATCCTTTTATAGTATACAAGAGAGATTAAAAAGGGAAAAACAATATTCCTAAATCAATCCAAGAATCTCCTAAAATCTTTCCTAATTACGAGAATTATGATTTTCCTAAATTGACAACGCTAATTAGGGGGAGTTGGAATACTTCCACATAACTGGGATTTCAACAACTTGATTTGAAGTCGACCCTTAATCTATCTTTAACTTTTCTTCTATGTATAGGATGACATTGAGGCTGAAAAGGCATATAAAATTCGTCCATAAAAATGCACCAATAATTAAAAAAGAGAGTGATGAGATGAGATGAGACGAGATGAGACTAGTAATTAATTTGGTCCCCAACATATGTGAGAGAGACTAGACCCTTCTTTGTGTTTCCATCCAAGCTAAATAGCAGGGGACCATGGCTGAACCCAATTGAACCCTCCCCATAGGTATGTTGGTTCAGGACAGTTTTTAATAATGGCTTCACCCATTCCGTTCTTGTCGATTTACAGAAACAAAATATTGTTTTGTCAGCTTAAGATCTTTGCATCTTTCCGTGAACTTTTGGCATGATTTTCGTCACAGCCTCAGATACGTTTAGACATATTTGTCGTCTTACGCATCAAAGTGGGAATGCAAAAAAGGCGAAAGAATAACTAAACAAGGGCGAATACTTATAAATGAGTTATAATTCAGCTCTATAGGAAATTCATGCATCCTCAGCCCATATTTGGCTACTGTTTAAATTCTATCAAATAACTTTTTATTCATTTATTTCGTGTAATCCACAAGTTCTGCTCACTTAACCCCTACTATTTATATCTATTTATAATTTAGAACTACTCTTGACATGCTTGCTCACTCCTAGCCAAACAAATCATAGAATGCTATAGGTAACAATTTTTCTTTCTAATGTTCTTACTATTGCTCTAATTTTCTCGTATTTATACTCGCTGAAATAGAAACAAGAATTATTTGTGACAAAATTCAGGAGGCAAATTATGTCGGTGTTTTAAAGAAAGATTTAGGAACGGAATTTATCAATTATTAGCGACATATTTCTTTCGTTGTAATCACATGATCTATAATCAAAATTTCTTGGAACTAACTTTTTTGTTCTTAATTCCTCTTCAAAGTGTCATCTGTAAACCAATCGAATACTTCAATTTTAACTCATGGCAACAAGACATAAATTCAAGACGTTTATCGAAATTAAAGTTGTAATAATTATTCAGTTGATTTAGTAGTAAGGTCTCCAGTTTAGCACTATTATTAAATAAACTCAAGATCGACAAGCCAAAATTTGTAATTAAAATTTAGTTGATTTAGTACTCCATATTAGCATTATTATTGTATAAACTCGAGATGTTTATGGAATCTAAGGTCATGATAATAATTGTGTAGACTGCATTTTAGCACAATTATTGACTTGTTAGGGGAATCACAAGGAAAATTAGTGAATAATTTGAATTAAACTCAAACCAATCATAATAAACAAACTTTAGGTATGACAAAAAGGTAAATCATCAATCCAACCATTAAAGCTGTGCCATTTTTCTTCTATTGTGGACCCCATTTAACCCCCACCTTTCTATTTATCATCTCACTCACTGTCCAAAGCTACTAAACTGAACCCTCCACAAAGAGGCTGAGTCTTCATTTCCCAATATTTCTTCCCATCCTTGGATACAAGAAATAGTCCCGAGGGACGAGGGCGTCAATTTCAACTCACCTCCCTACTAGGCATGGCATCGACTTTCTTTTGGTGAGCTGTATAGCCATAGAGCCCACAAATTGAAGAAGTTACACAAAAGATGGGCAATTACAGGTTCAGATTATCAGATATGATACCAAATGCCTGGTTTTACAAGCTCAAAGACATGAACAAAACCAGAAACTGGAAAAATGCAAACTCCTCAAAGAAAAAACAGCAGAATACAACACTATCATCAGTTGCAGCACCAATTCAGGCTCAGCCATCAACAAACAGGCAATTGCCCCACCTCTCTGACCAAAGAAAATCTTATTATTTCACTAGGGATCTTAATCCAGAAACAAATAATATCACATTCTATACCAATTCACCATCCACTACACGAGTTTGTGAAAAACAAATTCCAGAACCACCAAGAAAATCATCGAGGAGGAGAAGGAGCATGAAGAAAATCAGAAATTCTAGTGTTCGGCCTTCTTCTAGTCTTGTTAACAACACGTCCATTTCGGCGGGTTGCAGATGTGGAGCAAATGTCCAATCCATATGGACTAAGCCGGATTCCACACCAGAAGAGTACCCGAATTCACCAAATGGTAGTTCCTCCTCGGAGCATGAATCTCTCTTGCCTGACTATGGTTCAGACAGGGATACATTTGATGGCAAGCTTTCGTGGTCAACCTCCTGTCGATGCAGAACTGAAACTGATACCATAATTGACATGGAAAATCGAAATCCATTCGATGCCAAATCTGATGCTACTAATCAGAAACTTGATGGTTTTGTTAATCTCCCTCCAATCATTACCAGGCAAAGTAAAACAGGCGATACGAAAAGGGAAATGAAACTGACAGAGACTAATAACCCGACCAAGATTCTCAGAACCTCGGCCAAATTTGATGAAAAGAATGCATTAGAGTCCCTGTCTGTTAAAGTTGACAAGGAGGACGTTCTAAGTACTTGTCCCAAACAACATAAGACTCGTACTAATCCTATCAGGAGATTTCCAGGGAATTCACCAGGTTTGAAACTAAGGACTAATTCTCCGAGGCTTGCAGCGAACCGGAGAATTCAGGGACGGAAAAGCGCATCATCCACTTCAAGTTCATGCTCAAGAAGAAGTGTATCAGAGAGTTTTGCAGTTGTGAAATCATCTCAGAATCCACAGAGAGATTTTAGGGAATCAATGGTGGAGATGATTGTGGAGAACAACATCAGGGCATCAAAAGATTTGGAGGAACTTCTTGCCTGCTATCTTTCACTCAATTCTGATGAATATCATGATCTGATCATCAATGTTTTCAAGAAGATATGGTTTGATATTATAGATATTTGAATTTTTGTAAATTCTTTACTTTTATCCTTTAATAGATTATAGAGTACTCTAATTACATAATTAGTCTCTCTATCAATATTTAAAGGTTGTATGAGTAACAAAAATAAGCTAAATTTTCGTTCATTATATTGTGTCGGGTATTTGCTACTATAATCTCACCTATTTATTCATGCTGTTTTTGCACATAATTAATATATGATAATTTAGTATTGTCAGCAAATCTATTTCAACATTTATTATAGACGAACATGCATCTACTTAACAATGACATGTTGAGAAATTTTTTTATGTGGAAAATTTTTCAGACTGTATTTAGCAAATAAAAAGAAAAAAAAAATGTCACAAGTACTTTTTTCATCTTTTAATAAATTGATTTAACCCTCCTATCCTTTTCTAAGGAATTATTATATTGTCTTACACGAAAGTGGGTTTCCTTCCTTTTGTCACTGACTTTTCCAAATGCTTTGAGCTTTTGTCTTTCTCTATCCAAAGTGAAAGAACAATTTGCTATAAGGTTTAACATGTTAAAACTCAGAGAAACATAAACCTCGAAAATCACGAGCATAAGCAAGTCAGAACCAACTGGTGTAGTGAGAAGTGGGACGAAAAATATGATCAAAGTCTCGTTGATCTTGTAACGAGTACTGCGACATGATTTGGGTTGTAGTTTCTATTGATTCTTAAGAATGCCAAAAAAAAAAAAATAAAAGGGAATCAAATACCTGTTCATTGAATCTGTCTCCACGCGGATATAAGGACAAACTTAACTCAAAAAGTGACTTAATAGTCCGATTTGAAAGCGAAAATAATTTTTTGCAGGCTAAAATTTTCTTCTACAAATTTGAGGGAAAATTGCAACAACGATCCCTCACCTTTTCATTTTTTGCAGACTTGACCCTAACCTTCATTTTGTTCTAGCGAAAATCCCTAACCTTTCATAAATATGTAGCTGGGGTCCATTTGGGCCGAAAATGTCCAAAACACCATCAGTTGACCTGAAAAATTAAAAAAATAAAGTATTTTGACCATTTTCAGGAGGGACAATTTCGTCCATACAATATTTTCCATCATTTATTGTTCAAAGTACCGTATATTTCCCTCAAAATAATTAACAAATAAAAAAAAAATAAAAGAAAAATGAATTGTTCACCCCACCCACCCCACCCCACTATACCAAAACCAAATCTAACTGCCTCCTCCTTCTTCCACGATGACCACCCGCGGTCGCCAAAACCAAAACCAAATGCAACCCAACTCATTATATAAAAACCAAATCCCCCCTCTGCAAATATGTTTCTTTTGTAGATTAATTATGCTCCATTGATTTGAGATATAAAAGAGAAAGAGTAGTAGAATATGAATATTACATATATTGTGGTTAAATATCTACGGAAGAAATCAGCTACTCTAGTGTCAATCATTTTGGCTTTTTAGGTTTTTTCTTGAAATTTTTTTGATTTGTTCTTATCTTTGTCGAGATTTGTCTAGGAAAATTGATGATAATAAAGATCCTTTTTCATTTGGACTATGGCCGATAAAATGAGAGATAAATGAAGAGGAAAATAAATAAAATTGGGGTTTGAGAGCATAGATTGAAGGATTGAGTGACATCATGAAAGTAGCTTCAACATTGCAGATGATGGGGGTGGGGATGAGTGTCTTGAAGAAGATGAAATATTTGGGGTGGGTGATGGGGGTGAGGGGATGGGTTAGGGTTTTTTTTTTTTTAGTTTTAATTATTGTAATGATTAATATATGATTGACGAAATTGTCACTCCTTAAAATTGTCAAAATACCTTATTTTTTTTAAATTTTAAAGTCAATTGACAATGTTTTGGACAGTTTTCGTCAAGATGGACCCCAACTGTATATTTATGAAATGCTAGAGACATTCGCTACCACAAAATGAAGATTAAGGTAAATTTTGCAAAAATTGAATACGTTTGGGACTGCTGCTTCAATTTTCCGTAAATTTAAACTTCTACTTGAAAAGAAGATACCCTACTAAGTACAAAATTTCAATTTTAGATATGAAATTACTAAGGTAAAAAATGTACTTAAAGCTGAAATCTTAATGCATTAAAAGACAATATGAATAGTGAAAATGCGGTGCAAAATTCAAATTGAATCAATCAAATGCAATTTTTTAAGAATATTTTTTTGAAATATTTGTACAGGACATGCACTGGAAGTCAAAGAACACAACTTTTCAAGAGTCCAAAGAAGCTTTTAAATCTGGGCATATCTGGTCTAAAGTTGAGGGTTGATTGTATAAAAGCGAAAGTGAGTCCGTGTTTTTTTCTTACTCAATAGATCATCACGTTCAATAGCAAGTGGGTCCAAATAAATAAACTCTATAGGACGATTATAAAGTCAAGTATGGTTATAAAAGAAGATTATTTACTTCGTGAGCTTGTCTCTTGCCTGCTTAGCTCTACAAGGGCTTTAGCATGGGAAGGTCGTCTGCTATGTTTTGCCGCTTTTTCGAAGATCATACCTTAATCAAAAGCCTACTTTCCAAGTGAAAATGTACAAATTAATCAAAAGCCTACAAGTTTGTGTTTAGTAATGTGGATATCGACTATGTAATTAATATTATGTATTAGACATGCGTATTGCATGTAACAAAAATTGTCAATCAATTTGTTTGCTCAACCCAAATACCAAATCATATTTGAAAAAATACACAAGATTTAGGTTAGACAAGATCATGTTACAGAGATTTTTTTATGTTATGTAACATTGTCAATCGAATGTAAGGTAAGTTGGCTAATTTTTCGAAAAGGAAAGGAGGGTTGTCAGGAATTTTACATTTAAGTAAATAATTAAACTTCACAATAAAATATTTTTTGGTTGTCAAAGTTAGAATAAGAATCTGACCTATTTTAAAACTAACCTCACTTTACTATCAAAATAATTAACATTTTTATTTATTTATTAGCAAATAAGTAATATATCCTATTCTTATTGTGAAAAATGAAAGGAGGTATTCAAAATGAGGGTGCATGCAACACTTTTGTCTCGCGCTAACAAAACAACAGTCTAAAGACCCAAAAAGAGAAAAGGTCGAATGGAAATGATATTCTAAAGAAAAATGCATATTTCAGAGCATGAATGGACTGCCCATTTTGTCAATGCAATATGCTTTCAATCTTAGTCGAACTACTTCTACTTATAAGTCATATCATATACTGAATTGAACAGTATGAGACATAATGATCGATACATTTTGTTAAGTGCAAGACAAGAGTATTTAATAATTGATAGGGTGCAGATTTTATTTGGATGCTTGATTGACAAATACGTATTAATGCAGAGCAAAGTGCCTAGAGAATACATGTCTACGTTCTCAAGTCTGCACCACATGTAGACGATTGAATTCAGACATTCTGTGGACAAAACTATTTTCAGATGCAGAGGGACCATTTCACTCACTTTAAACACTGTTTTTTAATTAAATTTTCCAAGTCCAAGTCAAAGCCCAAAATGTGCACATTTTATTCAAAATGTTTGGAAAATATCTAATTTTGTACAATTATGCGACATGCATAATCTAGTTTTGTACAATTATGTGACATACATTAATTGCGTGGTTGAAACGATAAGACTCGATTAGACAGGATATTATTAAGGAAAAGAAATTTTGACAAAATTATGGTGTCCCCTTTTATTTGAATTGTTTCCTAGTTTAAATAGAATCACCGCTAAAGCCACGTTTATGAAAAAATAAATATGTGATAAAAATATATAAATTATCTACTTGAAACTACAATAACAAATATAGGAAAATTTATATTAGAGGTTCCAAATCTTTTTAAAATACGAGTCATGTCCCAAATTTTCTAATATTAGTATCTACATCCGAAACCATTTAATAAGTATGCTTCAGAAAGACCTCTAACAAATTTCAATCCAAAAATGTCCAATTGGTGTGGTGGTTTTGGGTCTGAGAATGGTGGTGCCGACGAAGTATAGATTTGAGAATGGTGTTTGTTGCTAGAGTGGTGGTAGTGTGGGTGGAAATGAATGATGGTTGTGATGACAACATTGGTTGTATTGTGTTTTCGTCGATGAGGTGGTGATAGCAACCAACCAGTGTGAGAAATGCTCTAATTTATGGCAGCTTCTATTGTTAGGTAGGGTTGAGGTTAGTTGTCGAGGTTGGGATTGGATGGAATGGGGAAAATGAATTTTTTTCTTCTTATGTATCTTTTGTTTCTATTTTTTAATTATTTTAATTAACTAAATATTAAAAATCACTTTACACAACGTTAAATTGGTTAAATTAAGGTCATGCTTGACTTTTGGTCAAATGATAGATTTTTAATTGTATTAAGGATTTTCATTCTTTGCTTCTTGTCGCATTTATATATCTAATATTTTATTTTTCGTATTCTTCTCACCAATCTTCCATTGATCAGCACATATGGCCCTCTTGATGACTCATGTTCAATTTTTTGTTAGCGTGCTAGAAAATTAGAGGAAATAGAAACTTGTAGCATTTTCTTATTCATTGTCTCTTTTTTTCCCATATTTAAACATGAGTAACAAAAAAGTTTTTATGGCCCTCTAACGAAAACTATAATCGTATACTAGATGTGTTAATTAGTAAAATCTTAAAAACGTAGAAAAGTTGGAGACCTTTAGTATAATTAAAAAATGATGTAACAAATAAAAATTATAATGTCAATATAACTACTCTTATTTTTTCGAATTTTTTGCACTTAAATTTTTTATATTTTGGAAAAGTAATACCATATATATCTATTCGTATATTAGACATTCTTATATGTTATAATTGTCGGTGAACCGCGAGGATGGACCGTGTCTTTGGCTGAATGTTGGCCACAAGAAAGATCAAGTCAAGAAAGACTTCCTCCACTCGGGTTTTTTTTTTCTTTTTCGATAATTATAGGGTCCCATATCCCATCCAATAATTGCTAAAAGTAGCTAATCCTGTAATCACGTTCATCGACTACTACGGGAAATATTTGTCCGTTCGACCATTAAAAATTAATCAAGACTTGTTAATATGAATTATAGAAAATATTTATGGAGGAGAAAAGAATTCACGTAATTTATATCATGTTATTGTATATTTTAACCTTTTCGTTTTCAATGTTTAAATTTATTTATTTCAAATTATTTTCTCAATTACACTATTGCACGTCACTTGGCACATGTTACCACTCCAGTATTTCTTTTACATTAACTTATTTAATCACCACGTCACAACCAAATTATATTAATTTTCTTTATGATTAGTAGTAAAAATTTTCTATCCAAACCTTGTCGAGTACTCGATTTAGCTTAGTTTAAGTGGAGTGCAAATGCGTAATTTTTAAAAAAGTAACTTTCAAGTCCATCCAAAAATGGTTAATTGAATTGAATATTTGCCTTGTTGAAAATAGTGCAAGGGACAAAATTGTCTAAGGATAGATGCAATTGACATAGCACACGAGTGCAGTACTAATACTAAAGACTAGTACAATAATAAGAACATATTATTTTCCATGTCTCTATATTTTGTTTGTTTCCAAATTAGTTATTCTAAAGCTAGAGTGCATTGGTGGTGAAATTTGATTGGCGAAAAGTGTAAAATGAAATGTAAATAATGTAAGGGCCGAGCCTGTTTTAGCATTGAAGTCATGTTGAGCTTCCGTACGTATTCTCGTCTTCTCGCGATGCTATTTAAACAAAAAAAAAATGTAAAATGAGGTAATATGGACATAATTCGATGTTGCTATTTAACACTTACGTGTCAAGTTAAACAAGAACGCAATTTTTGGCATGAGGAGAATTAAAAAATGCAAAACCCCTTTTTTTTTCCCCTATTTGAAAAAAAATGATAGTGGTACGTATGAACGCAAAAGTTGAAGTTTTAAGAATGAAAAGTATTCAACGAAATTGGAATAAGATTGATTTGGAAATCCAATCTTTTTAAGATCACAAAATACAAATATTTCCCAAAAAGACACAAGGGTACGTGGATTTGAAAAATATTGTGTTTTGTCATTGGATTTGTGTATGATCTTGATGCTGACAATTCAACTAATTTAGCATTGTCCAGTGCTATCATGTTTCATGTCAAAATTAAGTCCTCTCAGTCCAAATCAAGTTTTCTGTATATGACGGGATCGGGTATCAAGAATAGCTTCAAGTTATAGTGACAATTTTTGTGATACATTTTTGACGTTTTCTTATGTAAGAAAAATAGCAAAAGTTGCTTTTTATGGCACATAAAAATTTAGCCACTGTGAAAAGCTTTAACAGTTACTTCTTTACGAGCCCAAATTCATTTATCCCAAACTTGACGTCTCCCTATCGTTTTTCCAAATACATTCTGGCCTCTTCGGCACATAATCTCTTAACAAATGGGAGACGCCAACACATTTTCCTCCACTTCAAGACATTATATAATAGCGTTTAGCGTCCAAAGTGTCAAAAATTTAGCTGGGCACAGCAACAGAGTAATGCTATTCATCCCCACTCGATTAAGCCCCAGTCTATTTGGCAATTCCATAGCATTAATGATATATTCATTTAAATAAAAAGTCACATGACTCATTTAATTGAGTCTATCATTTAATGTCATGTAATTATCAAGTTGATTGGGGCTCAACTCCAATGGGGATGAATAGCATGGGGATGAATAGCATTATTCCAACAAAAAGGATATGTTTATTCACATTTCCTACAACCAACACAGCCTTCAATTGTATTTATAGTATAGTCTTAATTTACTCACAGACACACACATACAAAACAAGCAAAATACACAAGTCTAATCTCTCTATGTAATTAAAGCTAAATTTACATTTAACAACATACTGGTTCATGATTAAACCACACCATAATGGTAAAGACAACTTAATGGGAAGGGAATCTTAGCATCCTATAAAACGACGGCAGAATGTGAATCTCCATTGTAAAATATGTAAAATGTATAGATAAACAATCCTTCAAACCTCATCACAATGGAAAAAGTACAAAAACTTGTTGTTTCTTCCACGAGGTGGAAAGGAGCCACAGAGGCAGAAAGCTTGGGCTTGCACTGGCACGTTCATGCTTTATAGTGACTACAAAAACTGAGCATCTCTTCACGAAATTCAGACAGAGAGCGGTGGGAAATCATCTTGATCTTTGAGATGGTATGATGATTTAAATGAACCCCTACATGTTCAGAGCACGAAACAAGCTCAAAAGAAGATTAGCAAAATAACAGTTTTTCCCAAGATGGTTATCTAAATAATCTATCCGGAGGCTCTTTTACCTATCCGGGTCCCTGCTCAATGCAGGTTTCAGCCTTTGCATTCCTGGGGAATCTGGACTAGAAATTTTGGGGGATGAAGGGGTCGGTCTTTGTTGCTTGTTTCGTTCTGAGAAAAAATTTCCAGATGGTACATGCCTACTTCCACGAGGGGAAAATGACTGGTGGATCCCAGATGATCCGAGATTGACGCTTTGGTCCAAAGCAACTAGGTATTGAGGTTGTGACTGCTCATGGCTGTTTCTGTCCAGCATATTTGTCTCCATAAATATCACGTTCCGCCCATTGTCACGTGGGGAACTCAATGGTGACTGATTCTTTCCTTTAACAGCTGAATGCCTATACCCTTGTGGGGATAGATTCTGCAAAATACGAAGAACGAAAGGAAAGATAAAGATGTAAATTTATATCATACCAAGTCACATAATTATTTCCAAGTAAGAAACATAAATTTCAAACGACCACTTGTTTCGGGATAATATTAGTAGTATACCATTTTGGGGAAATATGTTCCCGTTCCTCGGTGTTTAGGAATTTCTTCCCTGCCAACGGGCGCACCAGGTACTAGTACGTGGCTCATGGGATACATTGGTATGAAGCCATGGGGATGCCCAAGGGAAAACCCATTGTGCCTCAACTGTGATGGATATAGGACACCATCCCATGGGTTCTGGTTCTCATACTGAGGGGGGCGAATTGGAGTCATTGGCAAAGAAGGCACACCGAAGGTGTATTCATAAAACCACCGACCATACTGCAAACTAATGAATTGACTGTCATAATCTCCACTGAGATCTGAAAAAGAGTTCGAAAATTCTGGATTCCCACTCCTGTTTCTTGAGCCCTGATCCCAATTCACATGATCTGAATCGTGGGGCATACTGGTTGCATTGACACTCCCTTTGAAAACTTGGTTACAAAACTTAGGTGAATCACTAGAAATATCAAGGCCTTCAATGCTTGGGATAGTGAGGTCATTTGCATCTCCATTGAAACGATGGCCGGCAGCATTGGCAGAGTTTTCAACTTTATATGACTCTGTCCCTAAACTAGATGATGCAGGAATGAAACCATTGTAAGTTAATTGTGGGTAGGGATCTTGAACAAGAGGCTTCAGTCCACATCCATGTCTCTGCATAGTGCTTGAAAAAAATATTTGAAGTTCATTAGTGATACGATCTTCTGGCTGCATGAGAATTCGCCCAAGGTTTTTAGCAC
The DNA here is from genome assembly GCA_903798385.1 of Fraxinus cuspidata. Taxonomy (NCBI): domain Eukaryota; kingdom Viridiplantae; phylum Streptophyta; class Magnoliopsida; order Lamiales; family Oleaceae; genus Fraxinus; species Fraxinus cuspidata. The sequence continues at coordinate 15,347 of CAIGRP010005540.1, forward strand.
CATAAGAGAAAGCGCTGCGTATACGGTAAAAATTTCCTGTAAAGAACAATCAACAATTGAGCTGATTTCTTGACAAAAATGAACAGTAGTCATCTGGCAACAGCTACTAGTTAACACGTTTGAGGAAGATGCCACGCTCAGCAAACTTCGTCATGCAAAGAAAAGAAGCATGCAAGATCTAGTGAACATTTACTTTTTAAACCATGGACTCCATTCAATTAAGTAATCTACCTTTGCTGATACTCCTTCCAAGATTATTGACCTCTTTTAGAGGATCAACAATGTTGAGATGTTTTTGCTGAAATCCACGAGATTTTTGTTCCGCATGCCTCAACGGAACTGAGAATATATCAACACAAGATCTTAAGTAATCATCAGTAAGTAGTAAATCACCACTACCATCTTCAGGCGTCTCAGCTGCAAAAGAGAAGAGAAGAGTAAAGTTAAAAGAATTTAGCTTGTTATGAATTAAACAATGTGGACCATATTCTAGTAGATGGTACTCACCCACAATGGCCGGCAACGAGGAAATGTGAACTGGTCCATACAAACTAATGCAGTATGTGTCCCAGTCAAATTTGCTGAAGTAGTCCAAAAACTTGTATAGGACCTAAAATCAGAAATTACAATTACTAGATTAATTTATTAAATGGATATCAATGGGAAAAAATAATTATACTTGTAAGCACTCACTGCTAAAGGACCATCTAATATTGTGTGGAAAAGATGGAAGATGTACAAGACCAATGTCTCCAAAGCATACGTAGAAATCAAACCATGATGAGCACCAAGAATCCGACTCTCATAATAGCACCATGCCTTGATCAGTATGATACTACGCTTAAACAGATGATTTTTTCCAATGAGGCAATTGACCTGAAATATAAGTGAATTCAAATGTGACATAAAAACGTATGGTTTCCAACTTCATTATATAATTAGTGACAGATGTAAAAAATCTATGTTAACTTAACCTGAAAGATAATTCTTGATCCTTCATGGAATCCAAGGATCATGAAAGATGCATTTACTAGCAACATAAGTACTAAGAAATTTGCGTAGAAATAAGTTCATGCATTAGAGAATGGACAAACAATAACATGAACAAATGAGAAAATACATTTTAGTAATTTACAAAATTTGAGAATCAAGATATAGAAGTCCAAGTCTTTCTTTCATCACATAAAAGTTGCAATCTATACCAAATTGTTGTGCGTCACAGAAAATCAACCTCAATACATAGTAACAGTATCACATCATAACACAGTTGTTTCATGTTTTACTACAATAGAATAAAAATAAAAGCATGTTTGGAAAGTGTTTACAAACTGTTCAAATTATAATAGATAGAAATCACCGGTAAATAAGTGGGTAGTACTTGTGGAACTCTTAAAATGTGTGGATAAATCACAGTCCATAAACATGAGCTAAACATAGGCTAAATAAATCAACTTATAAAAGATTCAAAAATATCAGACGATACAAATGCACATCTCATAATTGTTTTTCAACGTCTAAAATTACTTTAGGGTCGGATTTACCTGCTCAAGAAAGCACAAAGTACATAGGCCACCAATTTGATTAAAGGAAATATCGACAACAATATTCTGCACGATGCATTTTACAAGCTTAACCTGCCACAAAATTACCATAGATCAAGAAGGCGGAAAGAGAGAGAGTAAAGTGATTATGTAAAGATGCATATGAGGTCAAGCAAAAATAAAATGTCAATTCTAATTGTACATAAATGTTGAAAAAGAATGAAACAATATGGTATAATTTCAAGAGTTATGAAACAACTACTCTGGAAGTTGCAAATCACATTTGTTGTTATTGGAACAAAATAAGCAGCATCCAAACAACAAAACCAAATGAAACTGAATAATAAACAATTTTCTATAACAATACTAGAACAGTCATTCTAGAAAGTCATTCATGCTAATTAAACCATGCTGGATTGGGCAATTATAAGCAATCTAGACCAACCTAATTTAGTTCAGCAAATCTTTTCAACCTCAGGTATAATCTTCCGAAAGACATTCAAAGAAATTTGGTCATGTTAGAAGTATGAAGATAGACATATTGAAAATATGAATTGAGTATTAAGACATATCCAGCTACTCGTATGAAGTGATCAGCTGCAGTACCTATCACTTTCAACAAAGACATCCAATGATGAGATGTTAAAAGAAATTGACCAATGAATAAAAGTTGTCACACTTTTAGAGAGAGGAAATCTCCAAGTCTGAAGCTGGTTCTTGGTCGACACAATTATTTTCTTAATCTGTTTGTCCTTAGCTGCAACGCTCAATTCATTTAAGGTTCAATGACACTCATTTAATTATAATGATAGAACCGTACCTCAAAAAGAAACTATAAATTGCTTCTCAACTTAAATTGAATTATTATCACATTTTTATCTAGGTTGACCAAAATGAATCATCTTTAATTTTGCTTCATCACGACCATCTTCACACTTACCAAGATTCAAACCCTACTTAATTACCTCTACTCCACTTGATTTCAGATCGATCTCTTCCTTTTATATTTGAATTAGTAGTAGTTCTATCACATTCCCTAATAGGTCAACTAACAACCTTCTCTGAAATTGTCAACCATTTTAATCTGTTCTACCAAAATTGATCTTCTATGGCTGCATCTTTAATTAAATCATGGATGTGATCCTTTCTTACTTTATCCCTTCTCCTTTCTTACAAAAAATTATTTTTAACATTCCAAGCCTATACGCAATGGAAAGACTCCCACAACCATGACATATTTATGCTTACTTGAACATAATTTCTTTCCGAAAGAAAAACTCATTTACTTAAAATTGTGTAAATGCCATATAAAATTTTGTGTTTTACTCTTAATGGGAATTTGTGGATCACATGGAGAATTAACCTATTTGTACAATTGTTGTTGACAATTATGATTGATAACATTGATTTTGTCAAAACCTGGACTATTGATTTAAAAAATAGTTTTTAAAATGGATGAATGTATGTCGTCAAGTATGTGTTGTCAATAAAAAAAAAAAAAAATTGTACTAGTGGCATGATTGTCACATGAAACCCAAATATACTTCTCATCTAATCCTTCCGTCCATAATCTATGAGAAGCATCTTGTATTTAGCCTTCCCTACAAATTGAGCATCAGCGTTGAAAAATTTCAACTTATAGGACTATCATCACCTTGAACCTTTATTGCATCTTTGCAATCAATCAATTACTACTAAGAGCATCTCCAAGAGACTATCTATTTTTAAAAAATATATTTTATAATTTAGAGAGCATTTATAAATTTAGAGAGTAAAAATTTTTAAGTACTCCAACAATATCTTTATATTTAACACTTAATTTTACTATTCTCATAAAATATTTATTGTTTTTCCCTATATTTTATTTTCACTAGTTTTTCTCTAAGTTATTATATTATTTTCCTCTATTGAAAATTGAAATACTTTGAATGCATATAAGTATAGAGAGTGGGTTTGGCTCTCCAAATTTGGAGAATCAAACTTACTCTCTAGATTAAAATGTTAATTTTAAGAGTATCTAGGAACATAATTTTGAAGGTTGACTCTTTAAAACCTTCGCTTTCAAATATTTTCCTTTATAACTCTAATTTAAAGATGATTACATTTTCAATCTCATCCATCAACATGAAGAATATTAATTGAACTCCATTCTTTATGTCCTTAGAACATCTCCAACAAACTATCTATTTTTAAAGAACCTATTTAGCAATTTACAAAGTATCTATAAGCCCCTGTTTGTTCTACATTAAAAACCCTTGTTCCCTTTCCCAACAACCAATTTCATTCTGAACTTAGTGAACTTAAGCCATGTTTGATACACATTAAAATTTTCATTTTCATTCTTCTACTCATTTTCAATCACAAATTCTTCAATAAAATAATATTTTCCATCACATCAATAACTTTTCTTTCTTTTTTAACCACACATTCTCTATCAATTCACTATTCCAAAATGCATTCTTCCAAATTAATGTGGATCAAACACACCCTAAATTTAGAAAGAAAAATTTTTTAAGTACTCCAATAAGCTCTATTTTTAACACTTAACTTTACTACTCCCAAAAAATATTTATTGTTTTTTCTATCATTTATTTTCACTAGCTTCCCTAGAAATTATTTTATTATTTTTCTTCATTGAAAATTGAAATACTTTGAATACATTTAATTTTAGAATGTTAATTTGAAGAGTCTTTTAAAACATAATTTTTCGGGTTGACTGTTTAAATTAGAGAGAATCTTAAATTTAAAAAGTATCTTGGAGATACTCTTATTATATTCATCCATAGTTAAAACAATTATATTTAGAATTAAAGCTGACCCTTGAGAGAATGTACAGTAATTGGAAACTCAAAACAAACTCCCTTCATAAACATAATCTTCTTGTTCATAACCTTGATAAAATCAATGTACATACTTTTGACCCTTCCCAAAATCCAACATAAACTCTCAAATATTTTTGTTTTCTAGATCAATAATAATCATGAGAAGATCCTTCTTTTCCTTCCATATCAACCCAAACTACAACGAAGTAATGCAACCAACTTCAAAATTTGTTCTCCTTTCTTGTTTAACCCTCGACACATTCTGTTTGCTTGTTTAAAGAAATTAAGTCATCACTAGACACCTTATAGTAGATAAGTTGTATAAGTAGAGAACCTCGTCTAGTTTACGATGGAACAAGAATCAAAGGATACTCAATTAAACACAATTTCAAACGCCAATATCAATGCAACTCCTCACACCATTTGCTCAAGGAGAGGCATAAGGGATAAGCATCAAGAACCCATTCTATATCATCTTCAGAAAGGGAGCATTTAAATACGAAGTAAGCAAGTTGTAATCTTTAGAATAAAAAGAAATACTCTCAAGTAGTAATACGACTACTTAGAATTTGTAGTCGGCGTAATAGGATTTAACACAACACATACAAGTACATGCATATACGTGAATACAAAAGAAATATTCCCTCAAGCCATGCCAATGGATTTAGATTAACAGAAAAAAACAAACGAAAAATAAAAGACCATATAAATAAGAAAGAGACTTGGGACGGAATATTAAGTCTGAACTGTATTTAATACTTATACTTCAGGCCTAGATAGTAAGACNCAAAAGAAATATTCCCTCAAGCCATGCCAATGGATTTAGATTAACAGAAAAAAACAAACGAAAAATAAAAGACCATATAAATAAGAAAGAGACTTGGGACGGAATATTAAGTCTGAACTGTATTTAATACTTATACTTCAGGCCTAGATAGTAAGACCAGAATTGCAAATAGGCTGACCAGATCTGGTAAAGCCAAATTGATTTGCGTAAAATCAAGACAAAGGATTTCAAAGTCAATTACATTGTACCTTATAAGTGAACTAATGGTAAGCATGCAGACTACAGCTTGAGACCTTCGCACCAACATAAAAATATATGGGAAGAAGCAGATAAGAGATACAAACCTCAGCAGAAATGAGCTGGACATCCTTTACTACAAATTCTGCAGACCTGTTGTTCTCTTCTCCCTCGAGTACAAATTTCATATCCTCGGCAAACTTATCTTCAACATTAGCACCACCAAAGGCAGTCAAATCAATATCTCCATCGGGGAGATATGTTTTTAATGGTACGGAACCATAAGGGAATACCTGCAAGTATATAAAACTTCCCATAAATATAACTCATAGAAGGTTCGAAAAGATGACAAATGTGGATATAATTTGATGAGCCCTAAAAACTAATAAACAAAAGGTTACCTTTGGAATAAATACTAACATGCTTATGAGTGGGAGACGTACTTTCTCTAATTTGCCCCACGAGTCCAAGAGAGAAACTTAAAAGAGCAACAGGACAGAAACATGACAGATAAGAGAAATTAAAGATCACTACGTAAAATAAAGTGCCCAGTGCAAGTCCAAATTTTTTCATAGTTCTATATTTTTGAAGACAGAAACTTATCGCCTAGTAATGAACTGTTTACCATTGATCGTTAATCTAGTAATGATAATTGTTCGATGTCATATGCGATAATCTGTGCCAACTTATAATAACACAATGAAATTTCAAACTTTAAAGATGAAGCAGGAAGAAAAGGAGAAGTATATTATTTAGATAATGCAATATAACAATGAACTGAATACAGCGGCAAAAAGGAATCATGTAGCTAACTTCAAATTTATTTTGGAAAAGTCTTAGTTTTTCGAATTTCTGTCAAGATGGAGCCAGGAAGAAAGAGAAAAGTAACACAATCCAGTAGACAGGTATACATGTACTTTCTTGTCTTTTGTGTACATATTACATACTAGAATTGGCATATATTTGACTACAATAATGTTCTCATCAACGGATCAGATGCAGCTGAATGTGGATCAGAATACAAGGAACTTCAACATTACAATGCCATAACTCCCACATTCTTATTTATTTAGTATAGAGTGGAATAATGAAGCCTACATAATTAAGCAGATCCAACAAGAAGCGTGATTACATAATAACTCCTAAAATTACTATGACCCTTATTCAAACTTATAGTTGACAAAGGTATTCTACTTTCGCCAACTTCTCTAACACTATGTCACAGGCATGTTATCGTTAAGACAAACCGAAAGACAGTTATTTAAGTTCAACCAACCAAACTAAATTATGTACCGTCCTTGTTCATAGAACATTCTTCAGCAGGTATCAACTTCATAAATCGACATAATCTCATGATGATTTTGCCCTGATTTACACAATCGCATATTCTCATTTCCGAGGGACAGAAGACACATGTAAAATGAATGGGCACATTAAATACTACTAGATTACTAGACATAACGTGTCTCTTCGCAACTTTGCCACTAGTTACCAGCAACATTTTAACCCTCCATGATATATTACATTCTTCAGAAAGTTTTGTCTCAAAATATATCGAATGAACCAACAGAAAATCTACCATAAATGCGAAACAAAGGTCACGAGATAACTAATTACTAGATTCACTCAACATAACACTGACCCTTTGCACGTGCCACTAGTCACCCAGCAACTTTTAACCCTCCACATGTCATAGATTATTCTTGAGCAGGTATTGTCTGTTGTAAATCTACATATACCGAATGAACCAACAGAAAATATATTTCTAGAGCTACCATAAATGTGAACCAACGGCCACGAGAATACTAAATACTAGATTCAATCAACATAACCCTGTCACATTGCATCTTTGCTACTAGATAACAAACAACTTTTTAACCCTCCACTTCGTAGAATATTCTTGAGCAGGTATCGTCTGTCGTAAATCAACATATACCGAATGAATCAACAGAAAATCTACCTCATAAGCTACCCATATGCAATGAGCTCAAACAAAGCAGAATATAAGCTCTACACCTAGCTAGAAAACTACAAAAAATTCACAATGCAATGCATATAAAACACAGCAAAAGGTAAATAAGCAGTGCAACTAACCATATATGATAAATTTCTCAATAAACATGCACGCATAAACATATACATACAATTCAAACTTGCATTTGTATCAATATCTGTAAAAATTTCTCACAAATATATATATATATTGTATACAAGATCTTTACCTCTACGCCAAGATTGTTCCTGATTAATCTTTGGACATATTCAATTACATCTCTTCTTCTTTCTTCAGAAATTGCAGTCGGCTGTACCTTGCAGATTATCATATGAGCAGCTTTCTCCGCTGTCTCCCACCGCTCCGTCCCAATTTCCGACGGACTCGGGTTCGCCGGAGACATCAAAGGAGACGATAAAGGCCTCTCCCCAGCCGCTGCTCCGCCTCCGTCGGCCGCTTCCGGAAGATCAAACATCAGCAAAATTTTTTTAAAAAAAACCCAATAGAAATTTGTTCCTTTCAAGCTTCAAACTTTGAAAATTTCAAAAGAAATACAAATCCCTATGATCGATCAGCAGCTTGAAACCCGATCGCTTGGTTAAATTAAAAAAACAAAAGAAAGATGCTTCTTTTTTCTATCTCTCTGTGTAAAATGGAGAAGGGTTATTGCAGAAAAAGAAAGAGATTGAAGATGACGAGGTTTTGAGAGCTCTAGAGAAGAAAATAGTTTGATTTTTCTGGGTTTTTACTTTCGAACAAAACAAGCTAATCTGTAAATTTATACAACTACTTCTATCTAATTAACATAATATGGACTGAAATTCATTATAGCATTACAGTAATCTCTGATTTTCAACCGCTGAATGAATTGCTTTAATTTTTAATTTGTTTTTATTTTGTTTTTAATTAATTAAAAATAATTTCTAACATGCTTGGCCTCATAAAAATTTTAAAGGATAATTCTATTTATACTGAATGGGATTACCGAAAATATGTCATCCTCTCACATGCGAGTGGGGCTCGCGTGAATAAAAAAACTCTCAAATATATGGTCCACACACCCTATTGTGAGTGTAGGTAAAAAATTAGATTAAAAAAATAGTGTACATGGAGTATAACCCAAATTTTAATATAATTTGCATAACCCAAATTTTAATATAATTTTCTCTCTCTTCTTTTAAATCGCACATTTTACAATAAAATAATATTATACGTAAATAAAAAAAATCCTTCTTTTTTAACCTCGTATCAAAAATTATTATTTTAAAATACATTATTTCCAAAATCTCGTTATAATGGTCAAACAAGGCTTAAAATGTTCTTCCTCTTCACCTACCATAATCACTTTTGAATGTAATTTATTTGTATTATTAATTTTTTTTTTACTTTATTTATGTTTGGGACTTTTGTTGATTGGAAAAAACCAATATTCAATCAATAAAATTGTTGTCCTTTTATCTTTTATTTCAACATCAGAAAATGCAGATAGCAATATTCGTGGGGTCACTAAAGTCGAATTTATTAATAAGTAAGATTAAAAATTTTTAAATATATATTATTTAAATTTATTACTATTTCTCTACTATTGAGCCCATGTTTGACAACCTTTAATTTAATTTAATTTTTGCTACAAAATTATTTTAAACCACATATTCATACAATAAAATATTCTACTCGTAAATCCATAATTTTTTTCATCATTTTCATTATACATTCTCAAAAAAATATTATTCAAAACTATGTTTTTATATTTTTAAGGGCATCAACTAGGAGCTGAATTTTTAGTCAAATATGTATAGAATTAAATTTTATTATGAGATGCTTCTAATAATTTGTTACAAAGTATGTCATTTGATTATAATAAATTTGAAATAATAAACTAATCAATTAATTTTCAGAAAATAATGTTTAAAATAGAATATAAAAACTTAAAGAGTAAAAAATCGAAAAGTGTTCTAAGAGTTCACTATTTAAATTAAATATAAAAAAAAAAAACCTTTTAAAATGAGAGCTGTATCTTTAAAATTTCAACTGTATAATCAGTTAAACATCTTGAAAATAAAATTGAATTATTTATCAATGATATAAAAAGATTATGGGTAATTATATTCACACCAATATTTTTGTTAACTACACATTTTATTTATTATGAATATTCCTAAACTTTTCTTATTTTTACGCTTATATTCTCAACTTTTTTTAAAAAAATAATAATTATTATCCCTCTATTAATTTTCACATTTTGTCTATAAAGATAATTTTCGTCCAAAATATTTATCATGAGGATCAAAAAAATATATTTATCTCTCTTCTTCTTAAATAACCGAAATAAACAGCTAATACAAAAGTTAAACAATATATTTGCCGACCTTTTCAATACAAGTTAGTAGATTATTTGGATGAAATTTGTTATTAGAGAAAAAAAATATGTTAATTAATTCAAAGTTAAGTATAATAATGTGACCAAAAAAAAAATTGAAAACATAAAAGTAAAAGTGATCAAATGTTGGAAACCTTTCTTCTAATTAAAGTGGTGTAAATATAAAAAATTGTTGCGTGAATATAATTAACCAAAGATTATTTAAATAAAGTTGGGCTAAATAGTATTTTACCGGATAGTCTAAGTATTATAAAATTATAAATAGATAAAAATATTGCATAAATAAGGTTTTAAACAGATTAAAAACATAGTTTTCTACTTTGGTCAATATTAATTGACAAAAATTTCTCTCAATAGTCAATATAGTTTTCCATTGTTTACTAAATAATTTAATTATCATATATTTGAAAAATGTTATTAAATGTCAACCCATCATATACCATATTAAATGTGTCATAATGTTTTGTATTTAAATGAATATGTAATTTAATGTCATTAGTCATATCACATAAATTGGTGTTAAAAATTAGTAATGTTATCTATTAGATCATTCGTTATAGGGATTGCAATAGGCCATTGATGGTGTTACTATTTCCGCCCGTTGAGAATTTCACCAACCAAATCAAATTTTATTTTATTTTTTTAGAAAAACGAACATACAACCTGCTCGCAAGATTTTCAAAAATACAGTAGTAATATAAATCAACTGAAAAGAACCTGATCAATAAAAATTGAAATTTATTAGTGAACATCACAACTTGGTCAATCAAAAATTGAAATTTCCTAGCAAACATAACACCCCACATTTAAATCAAACTCTCCAACTCCAACACAACCCACAAAAAATTTGTTTTAAAGATTGTTCTAAGAACACAAGTCCAATAATCAACAGAAAATACAATTATCAACGCTGCCTAATAGAAATTGTGTTAAGAACAACAGCTACAATTCCTCATTTTATATCATCCTTTATCTTCATTCTTCTCCTGAAGTATTTGTGCCATATTCGATGCAAGAAGATCTCTGTATAATGAATAAGGTATGCAAGCCCCTCGGGGCACATTTCAACTGGCAAAGGACGG
>CAIGRP010005569.1:624-13497 GCA_903798385.1 Fraxinus cuspidata
AAAAAAAAAAAAAAAAAATGATTATCCATCTATATTTGAAACTCAGAAGTTACTTAAAAGCAACTTTACATTTCTCAAGGCTTAGCCAAACATGGCTGAAAAAAACAAGACCAAAATTATCTTAAAGATATTCTCACAATTAAGCAGGTTTTAGCATATTGTGTTCAGCAACTATGAGAAAAGAGTGACACCCAAAAAAAAAAAAAAAAAATGCTTATTTTCAAGAATCACATCAAGAAGATAGAAAACAGTATTGGAAGAATATCAAATCTAAAATAAATAACTGCTTGTTTGGTGGTCCTTAAAACTGAACAGTACAATAGATAAGATTTTAACTTCTTTTTCTTCCTTAATATTGTCGAGTGTTGTATATAATTCATCTACCAAACAAACCATAAGACTTTATGAGATAAGATAGAGGTAAGTTGCAATGGTGAAGTAAAATTTTGTTGATAGCCATTACAATACCAAAATGTCATCAACCACTTCATCTAATAATGAAGTCAGAAAAGAGTGACACCAAAAAAAAAAAAAAAAAAAATGAGAAAAAAAACCTTCAGAATACAGAATGCTCTATTATTGAAGCATACTGCTTATTTTCAAGAATCACATCAAGAAGATAGAAAACAGTATTGGGAAAATATCAAATCCAAAATAAATAACGGCTTGTTTGGTGGTCTTTAAAACCGAACAGTATAATAGATAAGATTTTAACTTCTTTTTCTTTCTTAATATTGTCGAGTGTTGTATAATTCATCTACCAAACAAACCATAAGACTTTACGAGATAAGATAGAGGTAAGTTGCAATGGTGAAGTAAAATTTTGTTGATAGCCCCATTACAATACCAAAATGTCATCAACCACTTCATCTAATAATGAAGTAAGAATCCGATCCTCTATCACTTTTCCAAGTTCAAATGCTTCGATATCAAAATCGAGCCATCTTCCTCGTTTGCTACTCATGTCCTCATCAACAAGTTCGTCTACCATATAATCTTTCATGCAATTCCAACTCGAAATTTCATTATACACTTCGTCAGCTAACCTATCCTTTCTTCTGACGACCGAGAGACCGTTTGTCCACATTTTACATCCCCCACTTACATAATGTCTGCTTCTCGAGTCCAAACATTCAGTCACACAATCAAACAAAGCCTTTCGGCTTATTTTTGGTTCAAGTCCATGACCGTTGAAACACCATTTTCGACTCTCTAATTGATTGAAAAGATGAGGGTTTATGATCTCATGAGCCCTTCCCAGTGCGTAATCCTTAAACATCAACTCTATGTTGCATAATATTTCCTTCACATATTCTAGTTCCCATCCTTTAGACTTCCCAGAATCAATGACAAAAGAAGTTGGAGTCACATGTTTTATTGCTCGAGGTCCAGCAGAAGTCAAATAAGCCGAGTCTGATAACTCAGCATCACCTTCAAGTAATTGTAACTTCTTCAAAGAATACATACCAAGCACTTCTTGATCTTGAACAGATGAATACTGCTTGCCACCTGGAATTGATATAACCATTCAGTTATTTTCAAGATTCAAACATCAGGAACACAAAAAACCCAATTTAAAAAAAGATGGGGTAAGAAGCAATTTTATGAGTTATTTTTGTTTCACTGAGCTCAAAAGTTACTTTTCAGAAAGAAAGTTTCGTTAAATTCGTTAGGCAAAAGAAGCAACTTAGAAAAAGCAAGTTTAAGAACATCCAAACAGCTCAAAAATATTACATTACCTCCTGAACTACTTCCTGCAGTGTCCGAAGAATCGAAACTTTCAGAATGATCAAAAACTGAAACTGGACTTGGGAGCCGGCAATCCAGCAACATTTTGGTTTCAATCCCGTTGCCAAGTCCATTCATCAAAGAAAATCTCGGCCCACCTAGGCCGATCACACCGTCTGTGTGAATCCCGTCTTTGGTCCTGTTTCCATGTGAAACTGTTGAGGTTCTTATGTTATTCAGACCAGGCATTGGATCTTGAAAAATTGATGCAGAACTACCCATTGTCGCTACTTTGTGTTCAGAAAACTCTACTCCACAAGTCAATTCTTTGAACTTTTGCTCCAAGAGAGTGCTCAATGTGTCACCTCCATTCACATTATTTCTAGGGATAGAAAACTTATTCATACCATCCGAGCTCAATAACATTCGTTTAGTTTGAATACTATCAGAAAAGTCATCATCACTTTGTTCCCGAGTTTCTCTAGTCCTCTCACTGCAAGCTCCTTTCATAGGAGTAGTGAAAGTAAAAGAAACAACATCAGTTCCGTTAATTTTGGTATCTTGATCCCATCGACTTTGACGATCCATTAAAGCATTGGACTGAATCAGTTTCTGATTTTTATCCATCAGCGCGTTATAAGCCGCCTGGTTTTTCATATATTGGTAATTCCCATCTACAGATCTTTTCTTATGAGAGACTCTTTCAGAACCAGAACAAGATACTGCCCTTTTATCATCTCTTGTGTCTGAACCGGATCTCTTGGTACTGAACTTAGAGTTTCCCGAGGTTTTACTAGAGTTCTTTTGCCTTACTGAAGAGGAATCTCCACTGAGAGCTTTCCCGTCTTGTAAGTTGGAAGCAAAGGATTTTGAATGTAATTTTCCATTGTCCGTATTAACACAATTCTGTTTCTGATTGTTCTGTCGGAGCACATTTGAACCACTTTGTGTAGATGGTTTCTTATGCTTAATCTTCTGCATATTTTGTTGGATTTTGAACGGCTGGTTGGAATTGAACACACTATGTTCTTTATGGACCAAACTTCTGCTACTGCCCGAGTTTAAGCCTTCTCGTTTCTGAACATTGGCCTTCGCCTGTAGTGCAAGTGAAATGGACTTACCTTTATTTTTAAGCTCAGTGGAACATTCTTCAGAACCTGTGTAGACACTGACTGATGATGTGTCCATAGATTGTGCCTTAAAATACTTGGCAAAATTAGTTTCACCTGGCTTTCGAGAAGCCTCAGACAACTTTGAGGAACTCTGAGCCGATTGAACCTTTTCTTTCAAATTCTTTACTCGTAAGGGAACTGATAATGACCCCTCCCGAGGCAATTTAGATTTTCTGTTAGCTTGAGGTCCTGGCTGTATAATTCTTGCAGCTGCTTCCATGATGTAAGCAGCATCATTAGAAGGGATAAAATTGGCACTTTTGATCGGAGATAAAAGTTTGTGATGGGTGATTGGGATGGATTTAGCCGATTTAGGAGGCAAAATTTCAGTTTGAAACTTCTCCATTGGTCTATTTACTTGTTTCTGGTTTTGCACCATAAAATTCCTAACAGAAGCCAGCTCCTTGTGTCTGCTCGAGTGCACGATTTGATTAGCTTGAGAACATTCAAGATTTTTTGCATGGTAACCAGCATCACAGAGAGATTGTGAATCGAGAAATGGAGAAGAGTAGGGCTCGGAGAAATTGGCTGTTGGCATGGAATCCAATCCCATAAGCCTTGCAACAACCCCGGGAGCCTTGGTTCCACAAAAATCTTCATCAGTGAAAGATGAAGCACGGCTATAGTCACTACTACCTCTAAAACTCGAGCCAGCTATCATTTCATCCTCGTCTAACTGGATATGTACAAACAGTGTGTGAGTTCATATCGAAAATAACGGAAACAAAATAGACTAAATCCCTAATTACCACATCAAATCGTAATAACTCAATAAACGATGAAATAGATAAAACGAGTGTGTTCTCACCACATGAAGCTGAGTCATTGGCGAACTTCTGTCACATATCTTTTTCTGTTTCGATTGCTCTATAAAAGGCAAAAGAGAACAATATTTATCAAGCCAACATGTAAAACCTATTAATATTAATGCTCAAAACACACAATCTTATCATTTAAATCAATCCATATCACTAATTTCAGAATCATACCTGGTAAATCAGACTTGCTCGAAAACAATTTCTTTCGAGATTTTGCATTCCAATCAAACATCTGGAAGAAGCCACTTCCACTTTTCGAACCTTGTTTCTCCATCCCCATATCTAGATACTGACTTTTCACAAACCACAGAAGTCACTGCAAAGACACGCAATGCTTCTACACCTAATATCCATGTGAAATTCAATGAGGCCATCTGGGTTTTTATTTAAAGAAACATAATAGCTTTAAATCAATGATTTTTTTTATCATCAGCTTGATTTAAAAATCCATATCTCTAAACTAATGCACCACTTCAATCCACATTTCGATCAATAAAAGTACGATAACAGTTGAATCCATAAATGTGTTTCGATCAATAAAAGCACAGAGGTTTTCAAAATCGACTGATTAACATCAAATCAAGAAAATCACATAAATTTGTAAAACATCAAGGCTAGCTTTCCAAATCTCTCCGTTATTTCAGTACTTTCTCCACAACCAAAAATCACATTAAAAATAGAAATCAAGCTAATCCACACTCCACATTATTCCAAGAACCAAATAAAGCCACTTAAAGGGTCAGTGATTTACAGTAACCCCTTCGAAACATCGAAAGACAAAACACAAATAAAATGATACAAATCTTCTTAACAAAGATAATTAAAAACCCAAGAAAACAAAACCTCTTCTTTTAATTTCAATAGAACTTACATGAACCACTTCAAATCATGATCTTCAAAACTCTGTAACAAAAGCTATTACATTCAAGATATGTATATGTGTGTATATATATAGAGAGAGAAAATGACTGAGATTTAGAGAGGAGAGTGAGGATGGAAGGTTTCTTGGTGAAAGCTGCCTTGTAGAGCGTTAAGTGGTCGCATAGTTCAAGAAATAAATGAGTAGGCAAAGCAAAATAAATTGGGTTTCAGAAATTTTCCAAGGAAGGGCAAATTAATTGGAAAGCTGTTTCTTGAATTTCTTTGGGAAAAAAAAAAGCATATAATAATTGTCCATACAGAAAAGGTTAAAATGGTAGTAACGGCTATTCGGGGAGGATGAGAATTCAAATTCCAAATGTAGGGAGTGGGGTAGGATGGGCCCACGTGAGGATGTTGGGAATTGGTTGACCGTTTTGCTGTATAGGATTTAGATTTTGAATGTTTACTGTTGGGGAATTGGGTGCTTAAATTATGTGAAATATAGTGAGTAGGCCACCAATTTTCAGTTTGTAATGATTGAGTCTTAAGCTTATGATTTTGTAGCAAGTAGGACCTTGAACTGATGACTTCTGTTTGAATAATGTTATTCAGGCTACTGTTACTTAGCAACATTCTATATGACATGCGATCAAATAAAATTATAATACATTTTTATCAATTCGACAATGTAGCAATAATCCCTCTTGTCACATATACCGATAGACATTTGCTAAGTACTGGTAACATTGAATATCATTACTCTTTTGTGTTTTTCAAAAGTTTTGTCAAAAAATCCCTTAATATATTTATGAATTGTTCCCAAATTTCGATTTATGAGAAGAAACAACAAAAATGAGATACAAAATAACAAGAAATTTATCCTCCATTTCCCTAATGTTTGCAAGGTGATCTGTGCAGTTGTTTCCTTATCTTAAAGTGTGTAAAATCTCAAATATTTAGCAATAAAAGCAAGAAGCAGCAATCCTAATGTAGAACTATGTTGGGATTTTATGTAATATGTGCATCTTCTAACAAAAATGTTGCCCCTGTCAAATATGTTTCAAGCATGCTGTTTTCCAACCTTTGTCCCTAATGAGTGATACAGTCCACCAATTCTTGCCGAACTTGGGTTTCTTTTGGAGCATCTATATGTATTGAGTTTAATTCTATTCGTAAGAGGAAAAAAACAAGATGATTAGTTTACAATCTTCGGAAATTGAATTCATACCTTCCATTGAGAAAGTATGTTGAATGTGCTTTCTGATTGTGAGGGTCGAAGGGATTGTCCTTCAAACTTTCTAAATTTCTATTTTTTATCTACATAATGCGAGGAATAACGTACTCAAACAAATTTATTAATAATGAGATCCCCATTTTTCTTGGAATTCAAAATCAGCCACATCTATGAGATTACCTTAATAACTAACTATTATACTTGAAATATCTCCAAATAAATCAAACATCCTCCATATCTCCTTAACTTATTGAAGGAAGGTGAGTTCACAATTACACAAGAATTTCCCCAACATTCAATTAATTGTAAAATTCAAAATTTAATGAACAAAAACATTAAAAAAAATCAATTGCAATAAATGAAGAAGTTTGGATCCTAGCCATTTATTTGTTCAAAAAATGTCCATCAGCAAAATACCTGATTGAAAAAATATGTAAAGAATCGAAAAAATAAAATTCCAGAAAAGGAAAAAGGAAAATCTTGTGCAATATTATCTAATAAGAAATGCATACGATATTTTAAGCGGTCACTTCTCTACCTTGGTGGCGGTCGACAACTTATTTTGGTGGGTTGACGTGAATGAGATGGATAGTTGTTTTTTGGGTTGTTAACGGGACATTTGATTTGTTTTTGGTTTTGTAAAACATCTAAAATTTGTTAGATTTGGTATTTTTGAAAATACATAACATCGAAACTCAATTCGACTCGACCCGTTTCTCTTGAGCAACTTGTTAATAATCGAATTGGTGAGAAAAATCACCACAGATAGACCCGACAGTTTGGGTCGATAATTTTCGTCTAAATGCCCAGCTCTAACTGTTGAAATATTCTTCTTCCATGAAACTAAAATCGCATTTTTGAGTGGGCTAACCTTTATTATTGGGCTAAATATAAGACCTTTTGGGGTGGGCTAAATATTTTTCCAGTCATTTTTATGACATGAGAAGGGAAAAAGAATCTTGGGCCAATTTCAAAGTAAAAGACCTGATTTTCTATTGGTTAGCGTGGATTGGAGATTTGGAATTGTATGGTGAAATATCACAAGATTCCACAATCAAAGAGATGGTCCAGACGAAGGTCACTTTCGCCATGTAAAGATCAAGTCTTGCAAAAATCAATTCGACCTTATTCGAGAGTCGTAACTCATTCCAAGTCCTACGTTTGACAACAATCAATTAAGGTCGGATTTAGTAATTGGATTAAGTAAAGTATTGCTTGAAAAAACTTTTGATAAAAGTTTTGAATCTCAATAAACGTGAACCTCGACCTTTTAGAATTTTTAAAAACTTTTTCAAGCAAACACTATAATGAATTTCCAGTTGGATCTAATTAGGAATATCAATAAATTTGTCTAACTTAATTAAGCAAAAACTCTGTAAGTGGAATTTGATTCATCTTTTTCCAATATTTTTAATTTAATTCATCTTTAACTAACTTGAATTATAAAAACCCATGTGGTCTCTATTGTACTATTACTTGTCATTTTGTTAAAATTGTTACAAGTGATTGGCATCATCATCTTTACAGCTGCCATCAAATATGATTGAAGTTTTATTTCACAATATGTTTTCTCTAAATTAAAAATTGTCCTGCCAACAACTGATTTTTATTCGCAATTCGCCAATAGTTTCTTATTCAACGAAGTATTAAATCTTCTCGGCCATGGCCGGTTTGTGCATCTTCCTTAAACCACGAGGGTTCACTTGCTCCATCCTATCTGTTTCGTTGTGGCATGAGTTGTTAGATAAGGTGAAATGTATATAATTTAAATATTATTTTTTACATGCCCCTTATATAGGCAAAATATATTCATTTTACTAATCAAACCTAACACGTGGAAAATTCGATGGATGATGATAATACTTTAACGTAGAACTTTATTTGCTCTGATAGTGTGTTGAATCACCCATTTAAAAATTTATGTTATTAGACATAATGAAGTGTAAATCGTTTTAAATATTATCAAGTCTTCAACAATACCACCTAGAAAACCTACTACTGATATCAATATTGTTTTCAGCCATCGCAGTGAAACTCGAGAATCACCAACTTCATCTAACTACAACCATATATTCATCTTTTAGTCTACCTAAATACGTTCGTGTTCAAAATTAAAGTTTCTTTTAGGCCTTAATTTCTTATAGAAACAAGACAATCTCCTTATCCAGTAGATTAAGAATTTTTGCACGCACTTTTTCAACAGTTTCGCAATCAGTCTTTGAGCATCTTAGCTATGCTAAAAAATAGGGGAACTTATTAAAGCTCAATTATAAGTTACTTATAATAAATACACTTTTATTTAGCCCTTAACCAGACATGCTTAAACCTCTAGTCTTTGCTCAGCATGGTTACTAAGTTGAGGGCTAGATTTTTTCTTTATTTTCTTTGAACATTTTCAAGAAAGGTCTTTTCGAGAACTTTCGCTTTCAGGAAACCCTTCTGCTATCTTTCTTCTCCATTTTCTCGCTGTCCCTTCTCTTGGGTATGTGTGTATTCAGGGAATTTATTTACTCGTTTGTAGATTAATAATTGATCAATTGAAGTTTTGAATGATGTATATTTATTTGATTTGCTAGGGTTTTGATTCAAAAGGCGAAATTACTTTAGACAAAAGAAACGATGTCGTTGAGGCCAAGTACAAGGACGGAGGTGCGGCGGAACAGGTACAAGGTGGCGGTGGATGCGGAGGAAGGGCGGAGGCGGAGGGAGGACAATATGGTGGAGATCCGCAAGAGCAAGCGTGAGGAGAGCTTACTCAAAAAGCGCCGAGAAGGACTTCAACTACAGCAACAGCAGCAGTCCTCAATTTCTCTTCAGTCTTCGGTTGAGAAGAAGGTTTTTGTTGTTTTATATCAACTATGCGAATATTAGTATAATATCTGTATGTGCGCGTGTATATGTGTTGTAGAATTTATAAGTGATCATAGATTGTATTGTTTACAAATACTGAGTGAAGTTTTGACGGCTAGAGCATGCTTGTTAGAATACTACTGGTGATTGATGGATTGGAAATTGAGTTCCTTGAAGGTTTTGGTCTAGTTTAGGTTAACTGTTGGGGATTGATGGGGGGCCGAGGAATTTTTTAATTATAGATTTTACTGTTAACTATTTGTGAGGAAGTTTTGAGCTTTCCGGTCAAAATGAAGGCTAGAGCAGGTTGTTAGATTATTATTATATGGGTTGGGTTTATGTTAGCTATTGGTGATTGATTGGGGAAAATGCTTTTCTATTTTCTATTTTGATTAATAGGAGTTGAATAATGTTATTGTCTGAATAGTGATTAATGGTTTGATTGGTTTGCAGCTGGAGAGTCTTCCTTCTATGATTGCTGGGATTTGGTCAAATGATAGCAATTTGCAGCTGGAAGCAACTACTCAGTTTCGTAAATTGCTTTCAATAGGTGTGACTTGTGGTATCATGTTACTCCTACTTTTTCCTTTAATGATTTCATGACCACTACTTGTTTTGTCTGTCTGTCTGGATCAAATTAACAGAAAGAAGCCCTCCTATTGAGGAAGTAATACAGTCCGGTGTTGTTCCACGCTTTGTTGAGTTCCTTACAAGGGAGGATTTCCCTCAGCTCCAGGTTTTTAGTCGTATTAGCTGATTTTATTTCATTCATTACATGGTTGCTTTATTATTGTAGTGTGTTTTTGTTCTCTTTGTATAGTTTGAGGCTGCTTGGGCACTTACAAACATTGCGTCTGGAACCTCGGAGAACACTAGAGTGGTTATTGATCATGGCGCAGTCCCAATTTTTGTAAAGCTTCTAGGTTCCCAGAGTGATGATGTTCGTGAGCAGGTAATTGGTTTAGATCTTTGACGCACTTTGAATATACCAAGTCATATTTTTCAGCTACTTTCTTCCAGAATGGATGATGTAGTTGGCTAACTGAATATCTGTCTTTTTTTCCTTAATGGTAGGCCGTTTGGGCATTAGGTAATGTTGCTGGTGACTCTCCTAGATGTCGTGACCTTGTCCTTGGGCATGGTGCTTTGATTCCTTTGCTAGCTCAGCTGAATGAGCAAGCCAAGCTTTCAATGCTGAGAAATGCAACATGGACACTGTCGAACTTCTGCAGAGGAAAACCACAGCCTCCATTTGAGCAGGTTAGCCGTGGCTTTGTGTTGTTTCTTCCTTGAGAAACTTCTGCTGATTTAATACGTAATCTCTTCTTTTGGATCGTTAGGTACGAGCAGCCCTTCCAGCCCTTCAGCATCTTGTTCACTCAAATGATGAAGAGGTGCTTACGGATGCATGCTGGGCTCTTTCATACCTCTCTGATGGGACAAATGACAAAATTCAAGCAGTGATTGAGGCAGGTGTCTGCCCACGTCTCATTGAGCTCCTCCTGTGAGTGTCATTTTCACATTTGTCGATCACTAACCTTTACTCTAATTTGTTGAATTTGAAGCACTTATATATTTTTGTGTTTCAGCCACCCGTCTCCTTCTGTTCTTATTCCCGCCCTTCGCACGGTAGGAAATATTGTGACGGGAGACGATCTTCAAACTCAGGTTTGAGTTTTAACTGTTAATTTGTTGAAAATAGTTATTGCTTTGTGTAGTACTTGTTAACTTGTCTAATGGTACTTGCTATGTTGCATGTTCAGCATGTATAGAAATTATGCTCATTTTTAAGAAAGGTGGAAAAAGAAAAATTCATTGACTCGTACAATCGTTTTGCCCCAGTGTATAATTGATCATGGTGCACTTCCTTGCCTGTCAAGCCTGTTGACTCACCACCATAAAAAGAGTATTAAGAAAGAAGCCTGCTGGGCAATTTCAAATATTACTGCTGGAAATAGAGAACAGATACAGGTAAGTATCTGAAGCTTAGAAATTCAAGGTTTCTGATCTTAATTATTGGATTCTTCTAAAATTTTTGTTTTTTATTTTTATTTTTTTTCAGAAAAATTATGAATGTCTCATTAAATTTACTTCTGGTTATAGATTGAGAACATCTTTCTTTTGTTTTGACATTAAATAATGATGATAATAATTATACTGTGTTATCTCTTGAATTTTCCTCCCCCCATGTAACTGCAGGCTAAGCATTCTAAAACACTTGTTGCTTGATTATGTTGAAAGGAGTCAACGACCGTAGATCGTGATTTTTCTTAAATCTTTATTTGGTGACTTGCTCATTGCTATCCATTGGATGCCCATGTGTTGGTGCCTTGTGTCCTGTGGCACCTGCATTGATCATAATAATCAAATATTCTTTTGAATGATAGGCTGTACTTGAAGCTGGCTTAATAAGTCCTGTAGTCACTCTGCTTCAGACTGCTGAATTTGAGATAAAGAAAGAGGCTGCATGGGCTATTTCAAATGCCACTTCTGGTGGAACCAATGAGCAAATCAAGTAACTATTTTCCTGTATTTTTTCATAGATTGATCAGAAACTTTGCCTCTGTTTGTTTTGACTCCAAATACTGCCTCGTCGTTTGTAGGTACTTGGTCTCTCAGAATTGTATAAAGCCTTTGTGTGATCTTCTTGCATGCCCTGATCCAAGGATTGTCACTGTTTGTCTAGAAGGACTTGAAAACATATTGAAAGTTGGGGAAGCAGAAAAGAGCAACACTGGAGATGTAAATTATTTTGCCCAGTTGATAGATGATGCTGAGGGCTTAGAAAAGATCGAAAACCTGCAGAGCCATGACAACAATGAAATTTATGAAAAGTCCGTGAAAATACTGGAGACATATTGGCTGGAAGAGGAGGATGAATCACTACCTGCGGCTGATGGGGCCCAATCTGGATTCAACTTCGGAGAAAACAATGTTCAACTTCCACCTGGTGGATTCAGTTTTAGCTGAAGGTTCGTATTCTGGTCTATTTGATCTCTCTCTCCCTCCCTCCATTTATACATAATTATATTTAGAGCATATTTGGCTAAGTTTCGAAAGTCATAAAGTAAATCAGCAAGTTTTGAGATATATTTATATATATTATTTTTTTCGAAGTTGGAAATTATCAAGTTACTTAGATCATGTTTCCAAATAAGCTAATTACTTAGGCTTATAAGCCACCCCAAGCATGTTCTTTTGACAATTAAGGTAAGGGTTATTTTAGAAATAAGCAACTTTTTTACTTTTAGTAAGAAATGGTAACCTATTTAAACATATTTGGCAAAAAGTTACTGCACTCTTTTAAGCTTAGCCAACATGCTCTTGGTCATTTTCATTGGGTAATTTGGAGTACTGGCAAACATTGAAATGCACGATTTGAGGTCATTGGCTGTTGATATCCCAAATCAATGTCGTTTCCTGCAGTAAGATTTCTGAGGACTAATTCCCTGATAATTTTCAGGTCATTCAGTTAGGTTGATGTGGCAGTTCTTCAGGTCGAGTTAAGTGGCGTGTCGGGGTCAAAGTCGAGGTCAAGTCAGGTCAGAGCACCTTACTGAGTCCGCTAGTCCAGTTCAGACTCTGTTGTGGTCAAGGAGGTGCCCAGTCGGGTTGTTCTCTATGCTATGGTGGTCAATAAATGGGGATGGGCGTTTGGGTGGGGTGGGGGTTTATCGTTGATGGTGATGGGTTGGTCAGGGTCTTCAGTTCATTCCCCTGTATGGTAGGGTATTTAGGGGAAGGTCATGAGGAAATTACTGTGGATCGAACAAGGTTCTTTTTTACCAAAAAAATGCAAGTGTCTTCAATTTGTATGCCTTGATTGTCGTGTCCGAGTCTAGTGGTATTGTTATCCTGTTGCTAAGTTCGTATGTCAATGACCTTTAATTGCCTACTTGGTATTGTGGGAAATGAAAGCAAGAGTTGAATTCTAGTCTCATTTGTCTGTCTTGATAGATGATGAACTCCCCACTCAAATTTATAGCTATGAAATCGTTTCCAGGTTCCTGTATTTAGGAGAGATGGGTTTTTTGCAATTGAATATGAAGTACACAAACAGATTCAGATAAGTCGTTTAGTTGAAAATGATTTACGAAAACAGATTAAACAAGTCAATCTAACCGAATTTCAAGTTTAAACGATATGATTTTTGTCATAATCAACTTATAAACGTCTCTAGTATTTTGATATTTTCTACGGACCCTTTTTT
>CAIGRP010005574.1:0-15959 GCA_903798385.1 Fraxinus cuspidata
ATCTCTGCTGCAGCCACGTATGCAGTCATTCATTCACAAAATTTATCTTGTGAATATATAAAAGTGGAAATAGTAGAACCAGAACCGATAAACATTAGTTTGATCTGTTTCGGATCAAGACCGACTAGTTTCATTTTGCAACTTCTTAATATGTGTTTATTTAAATGCGTTGTGTTTGAATCGGGCTTCCAACTAAGTTCTTTCCCATAATAATTGCAATATGTGTTCCAAATATCAACTCCATTTTAAACCCCAACTTTTTTACGTGTCATATGTTGTCAACAATCCGCAAATTCTTTTTTCGACATTTTAACCTCAAGTACTTCATCCTCTTCGATATCTTAAAAAATTAATTAGAACATTTTCAGATGCATCGTAGTTAGATGGAGTACTCGAACTATCTCTAAACTGATTAATTTCATCACTAGTAAAATCCATTTGTAGTTATTATATTAAAGAATATAGAATATCAAAGTAAAATAAATTGAATAAAATTGAATAAAGAAATTAGAGATTGTAATTGAAACTATAATACAACTAAATGTCTAAATTGAAGATTGGAATAAAGAACATGGAGTAAAGAAATTGGAGACTAGAATACTGAATATTGAGTAAAGAAATTAGAAATAGATTGAAGTAAATTGATATTAAGTTGTAAAAATTTTTCCTATATTTATGGCCAAAAAAATATATCCGTTTTAACAGTAAAATTTTTTCCTGTATTTATAACAAAAAAAAATATATTTGTTTTAACTATATATAAATTCAAAATTTGAATTTTTTTTAATGTGATTTTTATTTTGACTAAACAACTGCATGCATGCTATAACTAAAATAGTTGTCTGCCTTGCCTAAATTTGAGTTTTTTTTTTAAATGGGCTGGCTCGTACGGGCCTAAACAGCCCGTGTGGCTCGACCCGGGCTCGAGACGATACTCCAAAATGGGGCTCGGTTCTCGAGTGGTCTGGCTCTGGATTTTTCCGGGCCGAGCCCGAACCGGAGAGCTTTTTTGCCGTTCCTAGTGTAGGGAAGATGAAGTTAACTCTTATTATTGTCTTTTTCACTATTTTACAAAAAAAATATTGGTACAACTATTTTTTAAATAAAAAATACCAAAGATTAAGTCTCCATTTGATGGACATTATTTTGAGTAAATGAAGTTTTAAATAGTAATTTTTTGGAGAATGTGTGGTTAAAAAGAAGAAAAAAAATTTAGATTTACGTGCGAATATTTTATTGTGTAAATACGTGGTTGAAAATGAGTGAGAGAATTAAAAAAGTTTGAAATGTTGGTTGTCAAACATAGGCTAAATTGCAATTCTATCTATTGTTAGGGTCTAATTGTGTAAATTTCCATTTGTGACCCAATTTGAAGAGTTAATTGTTCCAATGATCACTGAACTTATATCTATATGTTCAATTACTCAATGGAATTTAAAATGTTGAGATTTGGCCGTTGAACTTTAAAAACGTTGAACGTTACTCACTGATATAACTTCTCCTTAAAATCTTTAACGAAATTGGTAACATGGCTGCCAGAATGCATACGTGGCGCCCCGTCATGCCGTTAAACTTTGAGATAGTCAAATTTTGACCACTAAACTTTGAGGTGGTTAAATTTGGGCCACTAGACCTTGAAAAACATATTATAATCCTCACAATAATTTTGAATTTAATTAAAATTTTGATTCAAATTTGAATTTAATTTAATTCTAACTATTGTTATTTCATTGTAAATACAAATATTAAAATTCAAATTTAATTTCATTTTAATAACAAATTTATTGTATATTTCGTTGCAAAATTCAAATATTATGATAAACAATGTCTGCAAAGCTTTGCAAAGGAAGTGACTACTAATTGCAATGAAATACACAATAAATTTGTTATTAAAAATAAATTAAATTTTACTTTTAGTATTTGAATTTTACTACAAAATACACAATAAGCCTCTGTTTGGTCGGGAGTAAAATCAAATTTTTAGCAGATTTTGATAAAAGTTGATGAAAAGTATTGTTGAAAAAGTTGTGAGTACCATAAATATGTGGTTAAAATTAAATGTTAATTTTGCGTTTCATAAAAATCTAGATTTTAATTCCAACTAAACATGGACTTAGCCTTTGTTTGGTATGGACTAAAATCAAAATTTTAGTAGATTTTAAATAAAAGTTGATGAAATATACGATTGAAAAGTTGCGGGACCCTCAATATGTGGTTAAAACTGATTGTTGACTTTGACATTGATTAACATTTGAATTTTAATCGGTACTTAACATGTGCTAATTTTGTTGTTAAAATTAAATTAAATTCAAAATTTAATTCAGAACTTAACAACAAACTTTAATTAAACTCAAATTTATTGTGAGTAATAGAAGACATTTTTCGAAGTTTAGTGGTTAAAATTCGATCATCTCAACATTTAATAAGTAATAAAAATGTTTTTCAAAATTTATTGAGCAACTGAATGCTTTTTCAAAATTTAGTGGCCAAAATTCGACTATCTCAAATTTTAGTGGCCAAAATTCAAAAAAATTAAAGTTTAGCGACCAAAATTCGGCCACCTTAATGTTCGGTGAGTAGTAGACGATGCTTTTCAAAGTTTCGTGAGCAATCAGAGACATTTTTCAAAGTTTAGTGACCAAAATTCGACAATTTCAAAGTTTAATGGCGTGATATGTCCCCGTCGGCCACATAATCAATTATCTTATAGAGGTTTTAAACGGAAATTATATCAGTGAGTAACCTTCAATATTTTTTAAGGTTTAGTACGCAAAATTCGACATTTCAAATTTCAGTGACAATTGTAGACATAGGCATAAGTTTAATGACCAATTGAACAATTAACTCCCAGTTCGGGTGACCCGAAAATCAAGTTAAAAATTGATATTTTGACTAGACTGGACCCGATTTTTGCAAGCGGTGGCTTAAGCGGTGGACTTGAGTTCCAGCATTCAAACTTGAAAATGATCTCTCAGTTCTTCGTGCTTTCTCAGAGAGGCGATAACATCGTCTTTCGCGACTGTCAGTTCTCTCTCTCTTTTAATTTCAGATCTCGTAGAAATTAAGCATTCACTGATTCTTGCAATCTTATTTTTAATTTATCTGATATCTTCTGAATTTTTTACTTGCTGAGAGCACTTTAATTAGCTTGTGTCGTATTTTGAGCTTTCTGATTATAAGTAACCGAAAGCTTATTTTGCCCGTAATTTTCTAGTTGAAACTTGTGTTATTTTATAATTGATGTTATTCTAGTTGTGCATTCATCAACTTGAGCTGGAGTTAGCCCTATAAAGTGTAGTAAGTGTTTCAACAGATATATAACGCGAAACGGCTGAAATAACTTGAGTTTTATTAAGGTAAACAATAAAAATGCTTAATTCACGTTCATGTGTTGGCGGGGTTTGCCAATGCAATGGCACGACTAATTGGTGCTGCTTTGTTTAATTTAATTAATGGTCTTCTCTATCAATCGTGGGAAGAGATTCAGCATCTAGATGGATGTTATTCAATACTTCGGCGTTTTGACGATCTTACAATAAATTGATCTATGGTGGATTATTAGTGTTGGAGTTCAGTAGGTGACGATCTTGTCCATAAAGTTTGTATTTGTTCCAATTGTATAAGATTTGGCATTGGATCCTCGCCTCATCAATGATATGTTAATTAACTATATGCAACATATATAACAAGTCTGTTAACCCCCTCCACAATGGGGTGCGTGAGGCAGTACCAATCAAACTCTTCTACTTCGAGCAACTGAAAAGGTGACGAATTATTCGTTCTTCTATTGTCAGTAGGCATCAATTTGAAAAGGAAATTGGATTTTTTTTGTGTAATTACATTTGACCTAACTTGATAAAGAACATTAATCTAATTGTTACCATTATTCTTTTAATACTTTATGATTAATTTGAGACCTTTATTTCTTATTTATCCTCCAAAATTCATGAAGTTCACTCGAAAAACTGAAAATTTGTGCGCGAAAATGTTATTGACTTAAACCATTGTCCAGTTCTACATTTTCAAAAACTTCCTTTACCTTTTTGAAATTTTCACTCTTCATATTTATTCTCGAGCTTGAACTTTATTCTGACTAATAATTGCAAAAATGCAGACAGAGGTGATGTACAGAAAGGCAGTGCTGAGATATTCTTCCGCAAAGTAAAATTCTGGAAAGAAGATGACAAAGAGGAAGCACCTCCTGTCTTTGTACGTATTTTGTCCGATTAAAACAGCTTGTCCTGATTATAAGCCAGATAAGAAGCAACTTATATTGCCAAGCATGCTTTAGATCCCAAGTGATTTAACAGATGCTCTAAGAGGCTGGGATACCACATGGGGGTTGATGTTTGAACGTAACTTTTTGTTTTTGCTAATTCATTTGATACTTGATATTCAAAAACATGAATACTTGATATTCAAAAACATGAAGGTTGTGCTCTGTGGCAAGAGTAAACGGTCTACCCTTTATTATGTGAACTCATCACTTCTTCCCTAAACTATCTGTTGTTGCCTGTGCTCAATGATCACCAATACATTTAGATGATAACATCAATGCATTTGATACTAATTTGCCACATCTCTTCATCAATAGAATCTGGATGGTGTAAACTACTTTCATGTGAAGGTTGTCGGCCTCCTCTTCGTTGCAACCACAAGGAACAATCTGTCGCCTTCCCTTGTCTTGGAGCTTTTACAGAGGATTGCACGTGTCATTAAAGATTACCTTGGAGTTCTCAGTGAAGAGTCATTGCGCAAAAATTTTGTGCTTGTTTATGAGCTGCTTGATGAAGTTATGGTAAGTGTAAATGCACAATATACGAGATGTAATGATGCTTTTTTTCCCCTCAGCATAATACACAATAGAATTTAGCATCTATCCTTCTCTGAACATTTGCATGTGATAATTTTTAATAGAATTTTTGCATCATTTTGTAAAATATAGCAACACGTGAACATTTAATATATTCATCCACCATGTTTCATTCTTGCACCCCACTTCAACTTCTTGCAACAGTAGTTTGTTCTGATTCAATGATTTTTCATGCATTCACGTCATCCTTGCTTGTGTTAACATGACCACGTGTTAATTTTAATTTCACAGGATTTTGGTTATGTTCAGACAACATCCACTGAAGTCTTGAAATCTTATATATTTAATGAGCCAATTGTGGTTGATACTGACCGCTTTCCATCGCTTGGTCCTGCAGCCTTATTTGTGGTATTGACTTTAAGTTGTTCACTCATGATATTCATGCAGTAAGACTACAACTACAGCTAATTTTTCTTGAGTAACGATTTATTATTTCTGTATTAGTATATATTTCAATTGAACTTAAATATTCATCTGTTATCAATGATGCTAACTAATTTATTTTATGCAGCAAGGGGCCAAACGGATGCCTGGAACGGCTGTTACAAAATCTGTCGTGGCACATGAACCTGGGGGTAGGAAGAGGGAGGAAATCTTCGTGGATATAATTGAGAAAATAAGTGTCACTTTCAGCTCTAGCGTAAGTGAATGTGTAATTTTTAATGGAGGACCAGTATTTATCAATGTGAGTTGCACTGTTGAAGCTTCTTAATTTAATAACAAGGAGAAACAGAAGCAGCTAATCCTAAGCCTTAATCCTCTGTAGATTCTTTATTAAATGCACTAGTCTAATTCCTGTGGTGAAGCAATTCTAAGAATATTGGCAGTTAAACTTGAAAAGGTTAAGGAGTAAGTCCTTACTCTATTTGATATGTGGTAGTATAATTTGTTGAAACTTTCATTCAGACCTTGTAACGAATTTATCTCTTGGACTACTTTTTATTGAAATATAAGGTTTCTCTATCCTCTTTCCTCTTTGTACCTTGATGAGTCGCCCTTAAAAGTCACTATTATATCTGTTAGGAATATTTTCTCTCTTCTGTATAGAGATTCTCTCTTTAATTCCTTGTAGAAATATGGCTGTATATTCTTCAATTTTCGGTTAGAGCTTAATATGAGAGTTCGTGCCTGATGCTTTTGACACCCTCAGAAGTGTTAAAAAGATTGAAGATTCAAGAATATTACGCCCAAAATTACGAGAATATTCTTGCACATATATATATATTTGTACCATACAATACATAGAATTACCATATTTAGATTAATTGTAACTATAAATTATTGGCATGTTTAATGGAAAAGTAATTCAACCAAATTTTTTTACATGGAATCAGAGTCATACCGATAGAAACCGTCACTGAATTCTTAATTTTCTTGGTGGTCCGAATTCTGTTCCAGATCTCTCCTGTATCGTGGGTGTTCGACGCGGGTTCTAGGATCTTCGCGGGTGGTTGGCGCGACTCCGGCGTCGTTCTGTCGGTCATTGTGTAGGCGATTTCTCGTGTGGGTGTTCGAGGAGACGGCATTCCTTGGTCGACGCGAATTCAGTGGTCGATCTTTGTTTGGCGTCTCTTCGTGGTTGCTGTTTGATTGGGTCGCACCATCATCTTCTTCGATTGGACAGTTTCGCACCGTCATCTTCTCATTTGGCAGGTTCGGTGTTGTAGTGTGGCTGCAAAATCTTAGTGGTGGTTTTGTGTTATGTGGTGAGCCAATTTCAGTGGGTTGGTTTTGTGTTGGACCGAAATTAATTGGGCCGTGTTTATTGGTTGGTTGTGTGGGATTGGGCCAAATTTCATTGGGCTGATAATTAGTGGGGTTAATTTTGAATTTGTTCTGTTTGGGTATTGATCTGCAACTGGGACAAAATTAATTGGGCCAATAATTAGTGGCCTTCAATTAATTTTGGGGTTTCCAACTTGTAAGCTGCTATTTGCTGTAGACTGATTTTATTTTACTTTATCTATTTGCGATACAAGGTCATGTCCGTTGAAGCATTTTGTGTTAAATTTACGGGGAAAATTTATTCAATATGAGAATTTCAATTCAAGATGTTTTGAAAGGGAAGGAGCTTTGGAGTCATATTGATGGGACCTCTAAAGGACCTGATGATGTGAAAGATTTCATTGCGTGGGAAACAAAAGATGCACATATTATCTCTTTGATCTTGGGATCTATGGAGACACACATGGTAAATAATTTACGGGCCTTTGCTACTGCTAAGGAGACGTGGGAATACTTAAAGCGCATTTATTATCAGGACAATAATGCATGGAGATTTCAGTTGGCAATTTCTCTTGGAATTAGAAATTTCCAACTATACTTAGGGCAATCTTAATATTAAGCAATATTATTCTGGTTTTCTGAACTTGTAGAGTGAGTACTCCGGATTAGTTTATGCTAAAGTCCCATGCGATAGCCTATCAACACTACAAGAGGTTCAGGCGGTTAGTAAGCGTGATCAATTTCTTATGAAATTACGACCCGAATTTGAAGTAGTGCGAGCGAGTTTATTAAATCGTGACCCAGTCCCTTCATTGGATATGTAGCGTGATCAATTTCTTATGAAATTACGACCCGAATTTGAAGTAGTTCGAGCGAGTTTATGAAATCGTGACCCAGTTCCCTCATTGGATGTGTGTTTGGGAGAACTTTTGCGTGAGGAGCAACGGTTGGCAACCTAAGCTCATATTGGTGCAGATTTTTCCTCATCTAGTGTGGTAAACGTTGCATATGCTGCCAAAGGACGAGGAAAGGGTACACTTCAGTGTTTCTACTGCAAGGGATACGGTCATATTGCTCGTAATCGTCCTCAGAAAATCTGCAATTACTGTAAGCAATTAGGGCATTTCATCAAGGACTGTCCCACTCGACCTCCCAAACGGACAGCAAATGCATTTCAAGCTGATGTTCAAGGTAATACTCCAACTGTTCCAGAAGCTAGCACATCCCACTCGACCTCCCAAACGGACAACAAATGCATTTCAAGCTGATATTCAAGGTATTACTCCAACTGTTCCACAAGCTAGCACCAGTCAAAACGCTGTTACCCCAGAAATTGTTCAACAAATGATTGTCTCTGCCTTCTTTGCGTTGAGATTACAAGGTAAGGGTCAAATTGTCACTTCTCCTTGGTTTGTTGATTCAGGGGCCTCAAATCATGACAGGCATTTCAGACTCTGCTCATAATGTTCGACACTATACTGGTACCCAACATATTCAAATTGCAAATGGGAGTACCCTTCCAATTACTACTGTTGGTGATATTGGATCATCTTTTGATAATGTTTTTGTTTCTCCGGGCTTATCTACTAATTTGATTTCAGTTGGTCAATTAGTTGATAACAACTTTGATGTGTGTTTCTCTCGTGCTGGTTGTCTTGTGCAGGAACATGGATCGGGGAAGGTAATCGCGAAGGGGCTAAAGTCGGAAGATTGTTCCCATTACAATTTATCATTTTTACCGCTATGTCGTTGGCTTGTATTGATGTTGGACTTGAACGATTAGGTCATCCAAATGCTTTGGTTTTATCTCATTTGTTGAAGTATGGTTTGTTGGGTAATAAAGATAAGGCTCGATTTTCAGATTTATTTCTTAATTGTGATGCATGTAAACTTGAGAAAAGTAAGATTCTTCCTTTTCCAGCTCATGGTAGCCGTGCTAATAAATGTTTTGAGATTATTCATAGCGATGTTTGGGGCGTAGCACCTGTCACTTCACAGGCTCATTATAAGTATTTTGTGACGTTTACTGACGATTTCAGTCGTTATACTTGAATTTATTTTCTCCATTCTAAAAGTGAGGTCAGTACCATCCTTCAGACTTTCGTAGCTTACATTGAAACACAATTTTCTTCTGGTATTCGAATTTTGAAGTCCAACAATGGTGGTGAATATATGTCTCATCAGTGCCAAACCTTTCTACAACATAAGGGTATTCTTTCACAACGTTCTTGTCCGTATACTTCTCAGCAGAATTGTGTGGCTGAAAGAAAGAATCATCACTTGTTGGATGTTGTTCGGGTTTTGCTCTTGGAATCTTCGGTTCCCTCCAAATTTTGGGTTGAAGCCCTCTCCAAAGCTGTACATTTGATAAATCGACTCGCTACTCAACATTTGGATTTTGATTCGACTCATTTCCGTCTATACAACACACATCCTGAATATGAATTGATGCATACTTTTGGTTGTGTTTGTTTCGTTCACTTGCCTTCACATGAACGACATAAGCTTTCTGCACAATCGGTACGATGTGCTTTCATGGGGTACAACATTATTTAAAAAGGTTTTGTGTGTTATGATGGTGTTGCTAATCGCTTCCGTGTCTCTCGCAATGTGGTTTTCTTTGAGAATCAGTATTACTTCCAACAACATCTATCATCTTCTAATTCGACTCCACTCCTTAGCTTTGAGGATTGCTCCCATCCTATTGAGCGTTTTAAACCACGTGTGATATATTAGAGACGACGACCTCCAGAGTTGCAGCCCCTTCTCGATTCCGATCCCGATCGTATTTCAGTATTTGGTACTCTACGACGGTCCACTCGTATTACTCATCCTCCTGATCGGTATGGTTTCTCTGCAACTTTATCTCAATTCACAGTTCCTATTTCTTATTCTCAGGTTGTTACCCAACCCTATTGGGAGAAAACTATGCAAGAGGAACTTCAAGCTCTTCAGGAGAATCACACAT
Source organism: Fraxinus cuspidata (assembly GCA_903798385.1). Taxonomy (NCBI): domain Eukaryota; kingdom Viridiplantae; phylum Streptophyta; class Magnoliopsida; order Lamiales; family Oleaceae; genus Fraxinus; species Fraxinus cuspidata. The sequence continues at coordinate 9,567 of CAIGRP010005574.1, forward strand.
GGGATATTGTTCCTTGCCCTTTCGGCATCAAACCTATTGGATGTAAATGGGTATATTTTGTTAAGCTCCGCTCTAATGGATCACTAGATCGCTATAAAGCTCGATTGGTGGCTCTGGGTAATCGTCAAGAATATGGTATAGATTATGAGGAGACATTTTCTCCTGTTGCCAAAATGACGACGGTTCGTACCGTTATTGCTATGGCTGCCTCCAAAGNCGACGGTTCGTACCGTTATTGCTATGGCTGCCTCCAAAGGATGGTCTTTGCGGCAGGTGGATGTTAAGAATGCTTTTTTATATGGCGATATTAAGGAAGAGATTTATATGACACCCCCTGCGGGTCTCTTCTACTTGCTCTCTTCCGTTGTTTGTAAGTTAAAACGCTCACTTTATGGGTTGAAACAAGCTCCTTGCGTTTGGTTTGACAAGTTTCGCTCCACTCTCCTTGATTTCTCGTTTACTCATAGTCAATATGATGTGATGAGTTCTTGAATAATCGCAATACTCCACAATAGAATAAAAGTAACAATTAGACAATGAAAACTCAAGAGAAGATGTAAGAAGCTAGAATTGTATTACTGAATTATAATTGTTGAAAATCTTTGGGATACAAAGAAGAAAATGAAATAAGGTATTTGGCGTTCGAGAGGCCAATTCTCTCCAAAATGAACTCTTAACTTCTGCCTGGCTCTAATGTAATGAATTCCCCTATTTATTCTGTTTCCTTTCCCTAACTGACTCTGTAACTGGACATGTGATTGCTTTTCCCCCAATTCCCTGAACTGCCCTTGCTCATTTCCTGCGTCTTTGGTATGTCGCGTTAATTGTTGGTCTATCATTACTCCCCCCCATGAGACTCACCTTGTCCTCAAGGTGAAAGGAAGGAAACTGATGCTTAATCATGTCATACGACTCCCAAGTGGCTTTTAGTGGCGGCGGCCTTTCCATTGTATTAAGATATCCATGCCTCGAAGGTTGTTTCCCGAACCCGGGCGCATACCCAGTAGTGCCTTTGGTTCTACCCACATTTCCAAACTCTCACTCAATTGACTCGGGACTTCTTTCACAGCCTGCACTGCCCCCTCTGCCTTGCGGAGTTGGGATACGTGGAACACGGGATGAATGTTACATGTCGAAGGGAGAACTAGCTTATAAGCAACCTGACCAACCATTTGCCCAACTGCAAATGGACAATAAAACCTGGGTGCTAGCTTCTCATTAGGTCGCGCCGCTAATGACTTGCGGCGATACGGTCTAACCTTTAAGTACACTAGATCCCCTACTGCGAACTGTACGTTCCTCCTTTTAGAGTCAGCTATGCTTTTCATCTTCTCCTGAGCTCGCAGTAGCTTTCCTTATATTCTTCCAAAATCTGATCCCGTTCTAGGAGTTGTTGCTCTTGCGCCGACACTGGAGTGGACCTTTTTTCAAATTTCAGTAGAGCTGGTGGTTCCCGCCCATAAACAATCTGGAATGGAGTAGTCTTGCTTGCCGTGTGAAATGAAGTGTTATACCAGAACTCGGTCCAAGGTAACCAACTGAACCATGACTTGGGTCGTGAAGAAGCGAAGCAGCGCAAATATGTTTCCAGTGTGCGATTTAAAACCTCTGTTTGCCCGTCGGTTTGGGGATGGTGAGCTGTACTACGGTTGAGTTTCGTACCTTGTAAGCGAAAAAGTTCCTCCCAAAAATGGCTAACGAACACCTTGTCTCGATCCGATACTATGGAGCGGTGTACTCCATGTAGTCATACCACTTCTTTCACAAAATTCCAGCTACAGTAGCCGCCGTGAAGGGGTGTTTAAGTCCTATAAAGTGTCCATACTTACTTAATCGGTCGACCACTACTAAGATGGTGTCCATGGTTCTCGATTTCAGGAGACCTTCGATGAATTCCATTGCTATGTCCTCCCAAATCTGATTTGAAACAGGAAGTGGCTGCAGTAAGCCCCTCGGTGAAAGTGTCACATACTTATTCTGTTGGCAGACTGCACACTGGCTCACATAGCTTTGGATTTCAGCCTTCATTCCTTCCCAGTAGACAGTGGTTATGTTTTCAGAAATCCTGAGTGTCCCCCAATCTTATTGTTGTGCCCTTCTCGTAACATCAGCAGAATCAGTGATGATCCCTTTGGCAGAAGCAAGCACCCTTTATACAGCAACTGCCCATTTACCACAGCATAGTTCGGCCTGCTGTGGGGGTCCTGTGTGAGTTCCCTGATAATAGTTTGTAGATGAGAGAGTGTGCGGACCTCTTCAGCAGGAGTCTCTAGTTGCACTACTGCAGGAACCGATATAGCCATTAACTCCGAGGGAGAGCTGATGCAGCTTTGTTTTCAATTCCCGGACGATATTGCACCTCAAATTGATACCCTAATAATTTCAGTAACCACTTCTGGTACTCTGGATTCACTTCCCTCTGTTCCAATATGAACTTCAAACTTTTTTTTGATCTGTCCGGACATAGAATTTGTGACCGAAGTAATGTCTTCATTTCTGCACCGCAAACACAATCGCCATCAATTCCCTTTCATAAGCTGATTTGACCTTCCCTTTCGGATTGAGTGCACGACTGAAGTAGGCAACCGGGTGTTGATCTTGCATTAACACAGCTCCCAAACCAAAACCTGATGCATCTGTCTCCACTATGAAGGGGCGGCTGAAGTCTGGAAGGGCAGGGACTGAGACTGATATCATGGCTGACTTAAGTTGTTTGAATGTGCGCTCAGTTTCCTCATCCCAGAAAAAATTACCTTTGTGCAATCGTTCTGTCAATGGCCATGCCAATTTACTGTAATCCATCACAAATCGACAGTAGTGCCCCATAAGCCCCAAGAATCCCCTAAACTCCCGTAGGTTACTGGGACTAGGCCAGTTTATCATGACTTGAATTTTTGACTGGTCTGTAGCCACGGGTTTGAAATACAGTGCCCCAAGTATTCTACTTCTAGTTGACCTAAGTTGCACTTCTTGCGGTTGGCATACAACTGATGGGCTTTAAGCAACTGCAAAACTGTCTTCAGATGCTCCACACGATCCTCCAAACTTCGGCTGAAAACCAATGTCATAAAAAATTACTAGGACAAACTGTCTCAGCTGCTCCTTGAACACCTCATTCATAAGTGACTGAAAATTGGCCGAGGCATTAGTTAGCCCAAAAGGCATCACTAAAAACTCATAGTGCCCTTCGAGAGTCCTAAAAGCCGTTTTGGGAATATCTTCTGGTTTGACCCGAATTTGATGGTATCCTGCCTTCAAATCCAATTTAGAAAAAGTGGTTGCCCCATGCAATTCATCTAGTAACTCATCAATCATCGGAATGGGAAACTTATCAGGTACGGTGACCTTGTTTACGGCCCTGTAATCCACACAAAAGCGCCAACCACCATCCTTTTTCTTCACTAATAGGACTGGACTAGAGAAAGGACCGGAACTTGGCCTAATGATCCCTGCTGCTAACATCTCCCTGACCAATTTTTCTCTCTCATTTTTTTGAACATGGGGGTACTGGTATGGCCTTACATTGATTGGTGCTGTTCCGGGTTGCAAATGGATGGTGTGATCTTGGTTTCGTTGCGGGGGCAATCCTTTAGGCTCTGCGAACACCACCTGAAATTCATCCAACACCTCTGCAATCCTTGAAGGTATTTTCTGCTGTACCTTCCCCAGCTCGATTCCTAGACTGCCCAACTCCAGAAGCACACTCTCTCCCCTTTCCCCCTTCTCAGAAGGTTTTCATCATAGCCTTCATGGTGACCATAGTCTTACTGAGGCTTAAGTCTCCTTGTAGTGTAATAGCAGTCTCCCTCATTTGAAATTTCATTGTGAGTGATTTCCAGTCCACCCTTGTTTGGCCCAAGGTTGACAGCGACTTCATCCCCAGAATCACATCTGAACTCCCCAGGTCCAGAGGAAGAAAGTCCTCAAAACACCTCCACGTTTTGAAGGGATAAACGCACTCCCTTACACGCACCCGTCCCTTGCACCGCCAATCCAGTGCCCATAATCACCCCATATCCAAGTCTCTGTTCTCGGCAGGCCAAGCTTTTGCACCAAGTCCACTGACATAAAATTATGGCTAGCTCCATAGTCGATTAACACCACTACTTCCTTCCCCAAAATCTTCCCCTTCAATTTCATGGTTTGAGGTGGGGTGAGCCCTACCACCGAATTCATTGACAATTCCACCATTTCCCCAGTGACTGAGTTCTCTCCTCCAACCCTTACCTCCGTCGAGTCTATCGCCTCCCCTTGATTAGGCTCTTCTTCATCATAAATAAGCATCACCTGTAGTTCTTTATTCTTGCATTTATGCCTTATGGAATCACAGTGAAAAGATAGGCCCTTCTCCCTTTTTGTTCTCAGCTCGGCCTCACTGAGCTTCTGGGTTGGCAATTCCGGTCGCAGCTGGAGGTCGCGTAGTTTGGATTCTATGGCTGGGGTTCTGGAGTGTAACGAAGCTGTGTCGTGAAGAAGAGGAGTACCCGTTTGGGCTGGGGTTAATTTTACCTCTTGCTGGGCCTGTGCCAGAAACGTGGGCCTACAGGGCCTGATTTTTTTCTTCAATTCTTTGGGCTAATTCCATAATTTTATCCAAACCCTTGGGCTGCATCACTCGAATCTCAGCCCTAATTTCTGGGCTCAGCCCATTTACAAAATGGCCCTCCAATATGGCATTAGATATGTCTCCAATCGGTGTCGCCAAGGTCTCAAACGCAACCCTGTATTCCATCACTGAGCCTTCTTGCCGGAGAGCTAAGAACCGCTCCTCCATGGATCCTTCCAAGGATGACCTAAATCGTGCCCTCATCAGCAGTTTGAGCTCCTCCCAGCTTCGCACCCCTTTTCTCTTCTGTTCCCATTGATACCGAGCTAAAGCCCCTTGTTCGAAGCATAGGGTTGCTGTCTCTAATTTCTCGCCTTCCGTTAATTGGTTCACCAGGAAGTAACGTTCTGCTCTGAAAATCCATTCATCTGGATTCTTCCCTATGAACACCGACATCTCTAATCTTCTTCCTTTGATTTCGGGTCTCCAATTTCCTCCGGTAATCTTCCTACTTCTCGACTGCTCGTCTCCTGGCCAGGTGACATCTCAGAATTCATAATGTACTCTGATTCCCTCATTCCGCCTTGACCCTTACCCTTTTTCTCTACCTCTACCTCTTCCCACTTCGTTCTCACGAAGGTGAAGGTGAATTGTTCAGAGATAATCTCCATATTTTTCTCGATGTTTTGTACTCTCTGCAATTCCACTTGCATCCTTTCAATTCCGTGTTGCATTCCCTCCAGTTGTTCCTGTAATTTCTGTTGGGCACCTTCCAAACTCCCCACTCGATCTGTTATGGTCACCATCAGGATTGAATTGCTCTGATACCAATGATGTGTTCCTGAATAATCGCAATACTCCACAATAGAATAAAAGTAACAATTAGACAATGAAAACTCAAGAGAAGATGTATGAAGCTAGAATTGTATTACTGAATTATAATTGTTGAAGATCTCTGGGATACAAAGAAGAAAATGAAATAAGGTATTTGGTGTTCGAGAGGCCAATTCTCTCCAAAATGAACTCTTAACTTCTGCCTGGCTCTAATGTAATGATTTTTCCTATTTATTATGTTTCCTCTCCCTAACTGACTCTGTAACTGTACATGTGATTGCTTTTCCCCAATTCCCTGAACTGCCCTTGCTCATTTCCTACGTCTTTGATATGTCACGTTAATTGCTGGTCTATCAGTTTGGTGTTTCTTCTTGTTTACGTGGATAATATAGTTATTACAGGGACTGACTCTGGTTTGATATCTTACCTTCAAGATCGACTTAAGGAGTCCTTTCATATGAAAGATTTGGGTCCTTCACAATATTTCTTAGGACTTGAGGTGCATTCGAGTCCAGCAGGACCTTATCTACATCAGTATAAGTATATAGAGGAGGAGATTAACTTAGCTGGTCTTTAGGATGGTAGACATGTTGATACTCATTTGGAGGTGAATGTGAAATATCGCAAGGAGGATCTTCTTCTTGATCCTTCTTTTTATCATCAATTGGTGGGTAGTTTGAATTTTCTCACTATTACACGACCAGATCTCTCTTATGCTGTCCAGCAAGTTTGTCAGTTTATGCATGCTCCACGACACCTCCACTTGGCTGCAGTTCGTCGTATTATTCGATACTTACTGGGTACACCTAATCAGGGCCTTTTCTTTCTTGCCAATTCTCGTCTTGAGCTAGTCGGTTATAGTGATGCTGATTGGGCCGGATGTGTGGATACTCGTCGCTCAATTACATGTTGGTGTATGTTTCTTGGGAATGTGCTCATTTTGTGGCGAAGTAAGAAGCAAGATCGTGTATCTAAATCTTTCACTGAGTCTAAGTATCGTGCTATGTCTTCTG
>CAIGRP010005585.1:0-47792 GCA_903798385.1 Fraxinus cuspidata
ACCAAATTGAAAGGGTAAAAGGGTAACTTTGATGTTTAACTCCATAAGATAATTAAAATAACTAAAACAAAATGAAAAGAAAAAACAAACAAACAATTCATCTCCTTCGCCCCATCCCTACTCCTTCCACCCAAACAAAAAACCAGAGCCCCCACTGCCACTGCCGCCACACCTTTCCTGCTGCAATTATCACCGTTTGGGACCACCACACCTTTCATCGCACCAACAATAGGTCCCAGCGAAGTAGATTTCTATTTCTACAATATTTCCTACCTTTGCTCAAAGCCCAAAAAGTACCCCATTTTTTGCCAAGAGTGCCAAGATTTTCTTGAAATGGTTGTAGCAGTTCTCGCTTCTAAAAAAATGAAGCTTTGAAAAAATTAAAGAGAGATGGCAGATTACCAACTATTTCAGAATTCAACCATTTTCTTGTAACTTTGGTCGCATCAATGAGTTCAAATTAGCGTCGAAATCAAAGTCCAAATTATCATATGTCGGCTTAGCCCATGATAATTACACATACTCAATTTTGGTAACTAATTACTGCAAGAAGAATGGGTTCCAACCCAATGTTCCTACATTCACTACATTGATCAATTCATTCTGTCAAAATGGAAGATTGCAGGATGCCTATGAGGTGTTTGATAATCGAGCTTTTGGTATGATAGGTTGCAATTTGTTTTGCTTTTGGGATGGAAATTGAGGTGGGGAATCAAAAAAAAAAAAATAATGAGAGAGACTTGCTCGCCCAATTAATTGTTTTATATGAAAAAAATATTGAATTTACCGTTTTACCCATTTAGATTTGATCAAGATCAATTTTATTAGTCAATTAATAGTCAAATGGGCGATTTCCATCCATTTGGACATCTGTTGCATATTTTTGAAAGGTTATGGATATTCGCTGGCACAAATAGAAGGTTAAGGTAATGTTTACAAAAAAAGTGAAAGGTTGGGGACCTCTACTGCAATTTTCCATTTTTTTTCTTGTTATTTTCCTCTACATTTGTACTTTCCAGGATAATTCTTGCATTTGTCGAAGAACATGTCCAAGTGACTATGAGCTCGTAAGTCAAATCTTGACACAATAATGAGCACAATTAGCCAATGTTGGATTTAGCTAAAAAATAGGATTGAAATTTAAATCAAAATCAATAATTTATTTTACTCACATATTTTATAGGACCAACAACTTTTCAATTACACATTCTATCAAATTTTATCTAAATCTACAATTATATATATGAATTTTATCTAAACCAAAAAGGGCTTAGAGTCTTTATGTGTGTAACATTGTCAATTCCAGGATTTGCGAGCTTAGATGGACCAGATCGAGCCTAAACCCAAGGTCAAATCTTGCTCCAAATTGAGTTATTTCTAGTAAAAGAAGACTAATCCAAACTTGTTTACAACTCTTTGGTTCTTTTTGTCAGCATGAATTTGCATCAATTGGTTCACCTCAAGCTTTTAAATAGTCAAACCTGGTTTTTCCGTGAGAAGTAAACTCCATCTACCTCTCAGTCTATTGAAGAAATTTTCCAGAAATGGCAGCTGCAAGTGCTGATTTGAAGCTGGGATCTTTAGTCAATGTGGAAGCCATTTGTTCCACCAAAAACTGTTGGAATTCTGTTGTATTAACTTTGCTGCTCGAATTACTCACATCGTAGCTCGTCTTTTGTCTTGTTAGATCAAGAGTAATGGACGGGGCAGATGATCTAAGAGAGGTTGAGCATGGGACCGAGCTAAGTGTCACATTACGGTTTGAGCCCGAAGTCATCTCAAGCTTGGACACTTGTGGATGGTTGTGCTTCCCTTCATAAGTTGCAACTAAAACGGATTGATCCTCTGAACTTCTTTGAACCTGCAAAAATAATGAAAGGGGGTTTAGAATGCTAAAGAAGTTAAAAAATTACTTTACGGCCAAGCTTTTACTTTACTTGTAAATATTGTATTACATGTTTGATACGTAATATTTGACTCGACTAGAATATATTAGACAATATTATAGCTAAAAACTTGTCAGTTAAATTGTATCTTCAAGTTATGACCTAAAGACAGTCTTGAAGAGATATGAGATCTTCTCTATGGATATTTTGAACTTAAGAAGTGATTGTCAGGTTTTTCTTTTCCTAATTAAAATCAAAATATGAAACTCCATTATTTTCCAATGTGAACATCAATCTCAATCTGCAACTACACAATTTTTTACCCAAAAAAAAAGATTACGACACAAATGCCACATGATACAAAGCTTCTAATTAGAGTCCCATATATAGAAACGGTCGTATGAAATGATAAAATCATTCCATAACACGAATTCCTATTTCTCAATGCTCAGTTGAATTGCGTGAAATTATTTCGTCGCAGTTAATTGACATCCTTTTATAATGCAAATCGAGTTATTACTAATAAATGGCAACTGATAGTTAACTGGGGTTTTATTGTGGCTTACCTTCTTTTTGACTGGACAGGTAGGAGCAATAGAGCACTTGAAATAAGCTCTTGGACAACGGTTGTCCCTAGTCACCTTCTGTCCATATTTCCTCCATTGATATCCATCCTTAACTGTCTGCAATTTTAGTATACAATATTCATTAAGAAAACCCGATTCAAAAGTTCATTTTCCCTCTAAAAGCCTAAGATTTTAGACGAGGTGGTTCAACGGAATAAATGTTGACTTACAAGGCTTGTATCAGATGCTTGTGTTTTTACGAATACCCGTGAAATCTTTGCTTTGACGTGTTCTTCCCTTAGTTTCTTGCATGTTTCTTCATCACTAGAGCTGCCCTCAGGAGCTGAGCCATTGATTTCAGCTTTCCTTTTTCTTGACGCTGCAGTAGTATCCATTCCTGGATTCTTGATTTTATACTCCATTAATTTGTTATGCAATTCATTGTAATTCTCACTCACTACTGCTAACATTTCTGTGAGCCTCTTGTTTTCAGCCCTAACTCGGTTCAGTTCATCTACCAAAGCACTTCTCTGATTAAAATCATGAAAAGAAAATATTCAATATTGATCAAGAAAATATGTTGAATATTGGCTGCAGTGTATGTAGACCTAATGATTTTAAGAGTAATAATTAAAAGTGTAAATAACGAATGACGATAAGTGAAAGACTCATTGGTTCAAGAAGAATATCAAACCGGAGTAGAAGAGTTGAAAATAGGCCAGAAATTTCAGGAGATAGGGGAAAATGTCCGTTTAAAACGCTCTAAACTAGGCACTTCGGACAAAATTTCACGGGCTCCAAGACTTCGAGTTTTGCTTAGAACTCGAAAAAGAGGTATTATTTTCTCAAATCGTACCTTGGACCTTCCAAAATCATCTTGAGACGATCTTTAGGAGCCATGAATTTGTACTATTTTCTTATCGTATGATGAGTCGAAGAATTTGATTATGAATAACACTCTAAAGCTCGTAGATTTAATTCCGAACACGACGCAAAAATCAAAATAATTACTCACCTCATCTTGAAATCTTGAAGGTGTGGCATTGAGATCCAATGAAGTATGTAGCAGATTGTTGGATTCCATAAGTAGTTCCAAGAATTTGTTCTTCAGAAAATGCCTTTAATCTGGTCAAGCTTTTCTGTGTTTATATATGCAATGTTTGCAGCACAAAAATGAATAAAAATATATATTCAAGAAGCAGGCTCACAACTTGTAGGAAGGTAAGAAGGAAGATGAAGGAAAAGTGATAAAATAATGGCTTTGGGACATTTATTTATAGCAATTGGACTGGAAAGAAAAGTAATGTAGGGTTTTTTTAAAGTGAATAAAATAAAGAGATTTGTCGAAGCCACGAAATATACTTTAACAAATTTTATATTTAGAGAATATATACAATCTAAGTAAAACAAACTACACGAGAAAGAGGTAAATGAAAAATAAACACGACGCGAAAAGATAACGAATGAATTTCTTTATCGAATATGATGTTCGACGACTCAAAGTCTTCCCTAATTAAATATAGGAAAATTATTGTGAATTGAAAAATATGTGAGATGCCACATCAAATTTGAGTTAGACAAGTTCAAATATATATATATCTATTATACTTGGCACAAAATATCAATTGGCGGAGAAGAGACTCAAGATACGAAGACACATGTATCCTTGCAATTAGTCAAAGTCAAGCCCACCTTTAGAAAGTATATTTCAACGAGGTTCGTCGTGCTTGTTTATGTAGTATGTACGTATTTGGAGAATATAATATGTTTAAAATATGTAGTTCAAACTTTGACTGTGCTTGATTATTTTAGGGTGGCAGATTTTTTTAAAATTTTTTTTAAAATAATAATAATAATAAACATGTATCCCATTTGCCTAAACAGTATCAAAACAAAAAATTAAATGGGATTAAAACGTGTCAAAGTTGGCACTGCACGACTACTTAATAATTTTCAATTAAGTTGGTTCCAAATTTTAGATTATAAGTTAAGCTCCTGTTTGGTACACATTATTTTTTTCATTCTCATTTTTCTACTCATTTTTAACTACACATTCTTCAATAAAATAATATTTTCCATCACATCAATAATTTTTACTTCTTTTTCAACCACACAATCTCCATCGATCTACTATTTCAGAATATATTTTTCCAAAATAATGTGGCTCAAACACGTTTGTTTTCTAACACTTTTGCTTTTAATTAATGTTCCTTTTGTAAAAGTGATAAATATCGACTCTTCCAGACAACCTTTTAGTAATTTCAGTGAAGTTAAGAAAATTTAATTAGTCAATAAACTTGGTAATTTACCTTAAGTAGAAATTAAGAGTATAAAAACGTTGCACCGTACAAGATTCATTCATCTTCAAACGTTCCTTTCAAAAAAATATATATATCATTACAGTTTAAACTTGTTCTTTTAGGGTCAAGTGAAATTTTGATTAATTTTTTGAAGTATAAATTTTAAATAAATAAATTATTCTTTTAGGGTCGAGAGAAAAAATATGTACTCGTTTTTAATGAATTTTGATGGTAGGAAAAAAATGGTAAGCCCATGTTTGAGCCACATTAAAATTTTTATTTTCCTACTTATTTTCAACCACACATTCTTCAATAAAATAATAATTTTTTCAATCTTTTTCAACCACACATTCTCCATCAACACATTCTTCAATAAAATAATATTTTTCATCACATCAATAACTTTTCCTTTTTTTTCAACCACACATTCTCCATCAATCTACTATTTCAAAATACATTATTCCAAAATAATGTGGCTTAGTCGCTCAAACACACATAATTCCAGTTCTTATGATCAGAATGCATATAAATCAAACATGTTTGATAATATTATATAGAATTAGATAGTATAAAAATTCTTTTTATATGTCTATCTATCTTTCCGACGTGCATTAATATCACAATAAATTGAAATGATTTATCTTTTTCATACACGATTAATTAATACTTTTTATACCATAAATTAATTAGTTTATCCAAAATTCAATTTTAAAATAAAAAAATAAAGCGTCTCTTTCGCAAGCTAGTGTCAACATCAATAAATTAATTTATTGAAAAGACAAAAAGTTCGTGAACCTTCTTTGACGAAAATGGACGGTGTGCCAATTTAATTTTTCTTTTTTTTTTGGTGCGTCATAGTCCCCATGTCATGCCTACGTGATTTAACCCAGTCCGGTCAAAAATAATAAATAAATAAATAATTGAGAAGTCGACTTGAGATGTAAAACAAGTCAAAGTTAATTATTGTCTTTACACTAAGAAGTAAGATCATCAAGAAGTTATATGAAGGTGTAAAGCAAAAATAAATCGCTTACAATTACATGTTAAGAAAAGTATAAAACAAGTTTAAAGCAAAATACAAAACAACAGCGCTAGATGTACATCAAAAGTTTGACATTGTTGTTGACACTCCATTATTTTCAAAAGAAGCGTTAGCGAAAAAGTGTATATTTTTTTAAACTGTTCAATGTGATATCGCCACACGGCACAATGTAAATGATGATTTAAAATTTAGTGTATATGTAACATTAGTCAAAACAAAATCTCAAGGTTTAAATGTAAATACTCACACCATGTCCACATGTTCTAGTAATCCAACCACCTCTACCAACAACATACAAAAAGTTTCTTTAATTCTATTTTCAACACATCCCTAAAGCGCAAGCAACTTTCATTTTTCATCAAAATCGTTTTACATGCACAAATTTTTTTTTTTAAATGGGTGCAATGTAATGCGAATTAAGGAGCCTATTGATCTATGTCTTGTAAAGATTAATGATTAGAGAAATGTTTTTTTTCTTTCAATAATGCACTGTGGACCAAAGACCATATTTAATTAGTAAGACAATTGGCATGTTTGTAGATGTACATTGAACATATATGTAGCCTCGATTTGATAAAAAATGATGAAATGTATAATAGAAAAATTGTGAATTTCATAAAATATGTAGTTAAAATTTGTTTTTGATTTTGGTTTAGATTTAAATCTAAAACAAGGGCAAAAGATATCCAAATTGTACGAATTTATCTATGTGCGTCCCCATTGAAGCAGCCCACGTACTGAATATAAACTAGAAAGTCTATGGTCTTTTCTTGAAAGCACATGAGGAATAGTAATGAGTCTTAATTAATTGTCTGATTACGAAAATGATATCTTGTCTATATAGAGCCTGAATTTAGACTTTAGGACTTAGGTGAATAAGTGGGGACCTAATTTAGAAAAATCAGAAGAATCAAGAATCTGTTAAATTCTTCTTTTCTGTGCTGTCAATTGTTTGGCCATAACTCATAAGAGGAAATATAATGTAATTTGTCGTTTTTAAATTTATGATATTGACATATTGATAGCAAGGACGGTGCCAGGGCGACCGCGCCATGTTGACTTCGGAAAAAAATGAACTTGTTGCATAACACTTTTATTTTGCATTGGTTTATAGGCTCATCGTGACAAATCAGAATTGGTTGAATCACGAAATTCATTTTATTTTTCATTAGTTTATAGGCTCATCCCATTGACTTTGATATTACCAATGACAATTGCAAGTATTGCAAGAGCATTCCCTGCTATGAACCTAATTAAGAATGACTTGCACAACAAAATGGGAGAATGCAACCTTTCAACGCCTTCAAAGTACTCGGAGAACGCAGTTGTCTCAGTTATGGATTGAGGTTGTTTCATGTATTTGTTATTGTATTTTTATTCTTGTTATTTTGCGATCGTTGACTGTTAGCTTACTTGAATTCCTGAATTTGCCCCCTAATTGATAGTACTCTCAACAAGATTGATTGACCAAGTATGAATGGTTATTACGGTAGACAAGATATCTTATTTTCACCAACAATTACACTCCTATTATTACCATGAGAACTCTAAATACTTATTTCTACAACAACTTCAACTATTCGCTAATCAATAGAAATGAATTTAATACTATCGATAATTGTTTTAACTTACTACATAAGTGCTTGTTATGTTATGCTTTTAAATACTTACAAGTAGCAAATTTTACAGATTATATAAATAATACATAGATCATAAATTGTGAATCATACAAAACACATAGATAAAAAGTATGGTTGATCAACTTAAATTATAATTTAAACTTTGTCAAACAAGCATCGAAATTATAACAGATATTATTCTTGCCCTCTTGATGATATAATCTAGTACTTATGAGTTAGGACATGTTCTCTCTGTCATTTTCAAGTCGCTTTTTATTTTCGATTTTTCAAAACAGTGACAACGCGTTCTCTTTCCTATTTTCGAAAACGTGTTTCTGAAAATAAATTTAAAATTTTACAAAGGAAATTCAATTTGTCGTTTTGGGTGTTTTCAGTTATAACTTGGATTTTGAGAATTTTTTCTTTTTCAAAACTATTTTTAGAAATGATAAAAAGAACACATTTTCAACAATTTCAAAATGAATACTCAAAACACAAAATTCAAAATGAATTCAAAACTCAAAACACAAAACAGAAACATAAAGAGAACAACCCCTTAGGGACTAAAGTGATCCAAGAAATGATAATTGGAATATGCAGCTATATATTTCCTTAAAAATGATATTAATTATACTTGGATTTCGAGATTTTATTTTTATTTTTTTTAAACAATTTTTAAAAATGGCAAAAAGAACGTGTTTTCGACAATTTCAAAATGGACACTCAAAACACAAAACTCAAAATGAATTCAAAACTAAAAATACAAAATTGAAATACGAAGAGAAGAACCCCTTAATCTTTATCGACCGTCGACTGAATTGTCATCAATAAGATATATCTCAATATCACTACCAAATGTTGCATTCTCCAATTTCTTATATTACTCCAAGAGCTCGAGCTACTATATATATATATATATATATATATATATATATATATATATATATATGTGAATGGGAAAAAATCTTAAATTAAAAATTTGGTCGACATGGCTATATTAATAAATTATCCTTAAAAAATAGATAAATTAATCTATGTGAATGTGTATGTTTCCCACTTTCTATATACGTATGGATGGAGAGAGATTATTTAATTAACGAAATTACGTGGAAGTTTCTTATGTACATAAATTCAACCCAAATTGTGAAAAGTACATCTAGAACTAGACTAGACTTGACCATATGGCATGCATGATATATTCACTGAACAAGAAACAACTATATAATCAGGCATCAGCTATGTAAAATTAGGTAAATTCAAACAAAATAATAGACAAATACATAGGAGTCACAAACTTCGATTACTTTAAAATCAACGAAATTCTTCACAGAATATCGACAACTTTATTTTTATCTGATTAATCTATTATTTGATCGATAATTTTTTCTTTTTACCATATTAATGATGCATTAGAAATATTTGACTGTAGTCAATAGGTGAAAATTGGAAAAGGCATTGAATCGTTAAACGGGATATATTAATATCTTAGACGTGAGTCATGTGACTACCTATTTAGACTAGCTCTCTCCTCGATAACAAGTTTTTAAATTGTTTATAACATGTAAATATGAGGTATGTACAGCCGGAAGTAGAACAGTGATTTGGCAGTTTGATTACAGTGAACAGTTGACGCGAACGGGCCAAGCTTTTGGTCGATGTCGGTTTCACACGTTTTTAATTGAATTCTGGAAAATTGTCACTGCACCACGCACAGAGTACGCTGTCACATCCGCGTCGCGCACGTTTTTATGTGAGTTGAATTCTAATCAATTGAAACCATGTGATTTCTACTCATAATACTCGAAAGCTTAATCATTTTCAAATAGATTGAATTTACAGCTGGAGACACCCTTGTCATCTTATCTTAAGCCCCTGCGGTAGTCCAAAATCAAAATTGGAAGAAAGTATATTTTAAAATAGTAATTTTTAAGAGAATGTGTGATTAAAAAAAAAAATTTGAATTAACGTATAATATTATTTTATTGAAAAATGTGTGATTTAAAATAATAGAAAGAAAAATACGTTTTTGAAATAATTGAGCCCAAACAAGGCTAAAACTTTAGAAAGAGAACTAATTTCCTTAAAAGTCGGTAATGCGCGTAATTTTTATTAATACTTACCACACACTTGATTTGATGATTTTCTTCACTTCAATAGTCACAATAGACTTGACATGATTCGCGTGTCAATTGACAATTGATAATTGTGTCTCGAAGAAAACAAATAGGATATTGCCAAATTGCCGATGAATTTTACCGAAAGCAGTGACATAATCGAAAGTGGATAATTTGATAGAAAAATTGATTGTATTTTAAACATTCTATGATAGAATGTATATGGCATTATATCAAGAATTATATCATTAATTATGTTACTGTAGCATGATTGAAACAAATCCACCTAGTTTAGCTCCCAGTTGCCAAACTTTTGGGACGAAATATCGTCCAAGTGAATTTTTATTTGTTTCATTTTGTTCATGGAGATCTAATGAAATATTTGAATAGAAATTTTTTTAAACGATCACAACATGTCACGTTAGTTTTTATATATCTATTCGTTGTAACAAAGAAAATATCCACACAGGATTCTACAAAGAATGCAATGGCTGAATCAATGAAGTCTTTCATGGGAGTTTCATCTGGCAAATACAAGATTTTACTTGGTTTGTTCGCCTTAAAATCCCTTTTCAGAATAATCATTCTACTGTTGTAAACTTGATTCGAAATCCTGATTCAAACAAATGCAATAATTGCAAACCATCATCCTGGTTTACAATCTCTGTCTGATCCACCCTTTGATGACAGCTTTCATTAGCAATGGAGGTGCTTGAGCTCTCGCCATTTGATGATATTCGTATAAAATTCATTAGGTTCCTCTACAGCTTGTGGTAGATTGAGCTGAATCGTCAATTTTCATCTGTTGGTCCTCGTTGTCGAATGGCATGTCAGCAGATTCACCTCTATTAAACAAAGGATTGTAATATTCCTCGTCAACTATAGAAAAAATATACGAATGCTAGCTTTACGAATGTGGTTCCCTACTAATAACATTATATGACACTGAGGGATGAAATGAATCAGAAAGCATTTCATTAACATCAGTCTAGTTGTGAAATCAAACAATAGGCAACTATAGAGCTACAATGCAAAATGTTTATTTACCAAAATATTATCGAATTATCCTAATGCACAAGCACATGGCAATATTGGTAGAAAATCACACTCGTACACAATCAAAGCAGAAAACTAGTTATGAAAGAAACTTACCACGATTTCAGCGCTAGATGCGTCCTGGCATATTGATTTGACTATTTCGGTATAATCATCCCAAGTCAAGTTTCAGCAAGGGCAGATCCAGGATTTTCGATATATCTGTACGTGCGCAATTACATATGCAAGTGAGCATGTGTATAGAAAAAAGTTGATCCCAAAAAAAATAAAAAATCAAGACGAAGATGTTTGCCTGATTTTCCTTCTTGACACTGGCCAGAAGAGGCCTAAGAAGTTCCATTGGAATAACATCACTCTTCTCTATAATACAAGTCATATTGTTTTCCATGTTTGTGAATACGTCAGGTGGGTGTTTGGAGCATCAGCAGGAATGAAATATCAGTTAGTCAGTGTTAAGAGGTAGTTCAATCCTTCATAATCAGTTAGTCAGTGCTAAGAGCAATAATCTAATCCTTTATAAGTTAGTTTATATTTCAATAGTCTAATCCTTTATAAGTTAGTTTATATTTTCATCTTTATTCGATGTGAGATTTTTATCACTTAACATGCTCCCACAAGATGGTGGCTTGTTTGAGCAAGATGTAGAAGTACCACAATCCTTTATAAATTGGTTTATATTTACATCTTTATTCGATGTGAGATTCTATCCCTTAACATGCCCCCACAAAATGAGGGCTTGTTTGAGCAGACCAATCTTAAAATTCGCGTGGTCATTTTTTTTGGTTTTAATCGGATCGAATTACTGGTTAGAGCTTAACGAGTTCTAATACTATGTTAAGACTCAGGGTTCCATTTTAAAAATGTCAACATTATTAAGAAGAATAACATAATTTTTTATAAATTGGTCTATATTTTTATCTTTATTCGATGTGAGATTTTTATCCCTTAACCGTCAAAATTAACAAAGTAACGCCACTATAATTTTACACAATCTCGGAAAGTGCAGATTGCATGTTAAAGATAATATGCATAAATTCAAATTGTTTCAAATGGCAAGTTTTGTTTGTGTCAAATCCATAAATTTGGTTTGAACCATCAGATGCAGGACGAAAGCGTGAATAATAATAAAAAGATCTTGCTCGTAACATATGAATGAGTGTTGTTCTAATTTCACTCGAACAAACATGAATCCATCCAACAACGAAAAAAACTGAAATATTATTAATCGAATTCAAACCCTTTTAACATATTTGAAGAGTCAAAACGAATTACGATCAAAGTGAAATCCTTATTCGGTTTATAAATCTGAATAAAACTCAAAAATATTAAAATAACGAAAAATACTTACTTAAAATAGAAAAATACTAAAATTAAAACCCTAAAGGGTGAAATTTTACCCTAAAAGTTTGACGATTGACCAACGTTGTCACCCTGACAAAACTGTAGAGGATTGAAAAATGCTTCCGAATTATACTCGTTTGCATAAATTTGACACTCAAATTGAAAATTATATGTATTTTCGGAGATCCTTCTTCTTTCTCCTATTTTTTAACTCGTTTATGATTTTCTCTTGTAACTATTTGGTGTCACAAGCTTACTACCTTTTTATATGATTTCAATTAACAGGCCATTATGCTCTCCAAGCACTGCATGTAGATTTGCGTTACTTGTCATGATTTTTATTTTTACACCAGAATGACTTGTCAAGGGTGAGTGGTTTTTAGACTTTGTTGAATAAACTAGATATTTTAACAAATAAGTGTACAGTTACTCCTGTTTGATAAGGATTAAAATTCTAATTTTAATTTAAGTTAAAATCAATAATAAATTTTAACCACATATTTCAATGGATTCACAATTTTTAAAACCCCCCCCCCCCCCCCCCCACTCCACCCCCTTTGGCAATTTGTGCAATTCTCTTTATTGGTCTTTTCTCCGCCACTTCAGCGTGGTTTCTAATCTCAGATGCTTTCCACTTTCTCCCTCAAGGGTTTCACTTCTGCAGGTGGGGGTTGCCATCTTTTCCCTGAATAGTAAATGTTACTGTTAAAGATTTCTATTTTATGAAAAAACTGAATGGTTCTTCTAATTGAATTCCGCTTTCTTTATATATATATATATAGATCTTCTTTCCCTCCATCCCTCTCTCTTGGTTGTTATTTCCATATTTTTGGTCGTGGTGTCAGATTCTCATGTTTTGTTCTTGAAGATATACTTTCTTTTTTTCCTTACTTTTATCAAAGACCAGTGTTCTTTCTCACTCCTTGATGTCCGTATATTTCTTTTGATACTAACGAAATATATGTATAAAGATTGTTTGCAGTGGTGTACTGTGAAAATGTTGAGACAAAAGATTCAGATCAAGTAGATTGATAACTTGACGGCACGCCAAGTGACCTTTTAAAAGAGGAGGGGTTTTCAAGAAGGCTCAAGAACTCTCTACTCTCTGTGATGCTGACATTGCCCTAATTATTTTTTCTGCCACTGGAAAACTCTTCCATTATTCTGGCTCAAGGTTCTCTAATTTCCTCTCTTATCTCTCTTGAACACGGACACAACATGCTACTGGGGTCGAAGCTTTGATACATTTTTGCTACTGAGTTTCAATCACTTGGCTAGTTTTGTGTAAAACTAAAGATTTTAATGGGCTAAAACAATGAAAAAATGACTGGAGAGACCCTTCTTTTGAGAAGGTACGAATGAAATGGGCAGTAATGGAAATTATAAGGTAGAAATTGTAGCTCGGATATGGATGCAAATTATCTACAAGTGTGACAAAGAATCGAACAAAACTAGGGGCGAAGGTTACACTGATAAATATCACATGTTTTTCTCCTGTGTGTGTTTGTAAACTAGCTTTTGGTAAATAGGTGGGCGCAGGGGAGGATGTAGAATTGAAGCAACAATGTTCATAAAGGAAAATGTGAACATGAGGATGGCGAAAAATTGAAGTATTCTCTTATCTCGTGGTGCTTTCAACAATTTTTTTGATCATTAATAGTGGGTGATTAATGCTATTGAATATGTTCATATGAGCGTCAAGGTGGGAATGTGGGCAGTACAAGTCAAGAGTGCAATAGCGCCCTCAGTGAGAGATGGCTTGCTATCTTTGTTTTTGTGTCTAAGGTTCATGCTTTTTACCTTAAACAAAGCATAGTTAAGGTTAAACATGTGGGAGAAGTTAGTTGTTTTCCTCTCCAATTTTTTCTTATCAAGAACATACTCCTTTCCAATATATCTTAAGCTTTAAAGTAATATGGTTTACCTTGGTACTCGTGTCACGTAAATGTCTTAAGGTGATATACGTAGGCACCAATTATTATGAAATTTGTGCACACCTTGTACATTCGACAAGAAAATACTGATTCAAGCTTGCACTTGTTTGGATTGGTTAAAAAATCCATTGGTTTACCATTTAATCAGATATCATATCTCATAGTACCATTGGTTGCTTCTAATTCTTAAGAAATAGACCTATTGAGAATCTGCAAGTAGTAATCAACATCTACTAGGACACATTAATTTATGATATCAAATAGCTTAAATGGCTGTATTATAAATTCTGACGTTCCAAAGTGGCACTAAGTTCTTCATACTCGTACACAAATAAATAAGGTCCGTGTAACTCTTGTTAGCACCTGAAAGGAAAAACTGAAAAATTATATATATATATATTGTTAGTTTTTGTTCTACTTGCTTCCATTTTGACGTAATCTTTCTTTTTTATATATTTATGTTCAAAATCCACCCAAATAATTAAAGATAAGAATTATATGAGCAATATGAAATTAATGGATCACATAAGAACACAAAATTTATGTAGGAGAAGAAGAGAATTTATTATACCAAGAAACTAAAATTGTTTTACAAAATTTGTTACTCTCAATATAAAACTAAACAATTCTCTCAAGTTTCTAATGTATACAACAATGAACCCATTAAATTGAATATTTTATTGTATAATTTTTGTTATTTTTAATTAATTAGTCTATTATAAATTTATGGTTAATAGGAATTTTATTTTGATTAGTAATTTAAACAGAATAGATGAATTTTATAGAGTTTGTTTCGCCTAGTTAAGAGTTTTGTATATTTGTCGTTATGGTTTTGTTAGGATGGTTGATTTTGCATGTTGAATTAAAACTTATATATTTTCAATCAATTATTCACCTAAATAGTCAATTTTTATGCAAATTTCTCTTTACAATTTCGGATTTGTTATCCTTCATACTTCCACTGCATCATATTATCTTGTAAACAATTAAATTCCTTATTTGGTAAATGCTTTCAAGAACTCGTTTTTTATTGACTAATGCCCTCTTAAACAAATTAGAGTCCTTGGAGTTCAAATATTATTTGTCATATTCTCTTTTTAACTTGAAGTCATATGAATAAAAAAATATTTTTTCTTATTTTTTGATGGAATTTAAAAAAAAAAATGAACTCATTGAGGAAAATATTTGTCGTTCAAGTAAAAATCTTATACTCTATACTCTTTTGGTATGTTAGGAAACATTACACAATGTTAAAAACACGTTAATCAATTATTCACCTAAATAGTCAAATTTTAAGCAAATTTCTCTTTACAATTTCGGATTTGTTATCCTTCATACTTCCACTGCATCATATTATCTTGTAAATAATGAAATTCCTTGTTTTTTAAATGCTTTCAAGAACTCGTTTTTTATTGACTAATGCCCTCTTAAACAAATTAGAGTCCTTGGAGTTCAAATATTATTTGTCATATTCTCTTTTTAACTTGAAGTCATATGAATAAAAAAAATATTTTTTTCTTATTTTTTGATGGAATTTTAAAAAAATAAACTCGTTGAGGAAAATATTTGTTGTTCAAGTAAAGATCTTATACTCTATACTCTTTTGGTATGTTAGGAAACATTACACAATGTTAAAAACACGTTAATTAAAAACACGTTATTGTTAGAAGTGAAAATTATATGTCGTGTGTGACAATCGAATAATACTATTTGCATTTTCTTCTTATTAGAATATCATAAATTTATAAAATATACCTGTATTACCGTTACAAAGTAGAAAATCTTATTCATAGGGCTACAAGTAATTTTAAAAGAAGATATTGCATGATTTCTCACAATCAACTATTAAGAAAAGTAATCTAACACAATTGAAAAACTATTACACAAGAATAATCTTATAATCTTTTCAAATTTTAGTTTTGTTATTATTTTATGACTCAAATTCCGTTCAATATTTGTGGATTGATTGAAAAAGGTGTTAAAAAGGTATGGAAAGTTTTGGAGGGCAAATATTGGGCATTTGGAATCAATTTGGATCGAAAATTCAACGTCGGGCACTATTGGAAGCGTTATCGATGTCTCGCCTATCGACCGCGTAACGTTGAAGCGTTGCGTGCCGCTCAACTAGCGCAAGGCTACGGCTTAGCACCTTATATATCGCAGGAAAATTTGTTTCCTTTTTTTTATGCGGTTTTGAAACTCTTTCGAACTTTAATATTTTTTTTGGGTCATATATATAGTCCAAGTGATTCTTGATTTTGATGCGACTTTGTATGAGTTAGAAAAATAAAATATTTTGTATTCTTTATCCATTATTAATGAATTCTTTGTTCATCTGTCAATTGTTTTTATGTTGTGATTGTTATTTCATATTGTACTTGTAATATCTTTTTTTTTAATTTTCAAATGGTATCAACATACATAATTATTGTGAGAAAACAGTGTACACAGCTCACTTGTTTATTGGATTGGAGGGTGCTTAGGTTTGTACATAAAATATGTTGCCAAATTAATATAGAAGACACTTCGCAGTGTTTTTGTGAGGCAATGAAAAAAAAAAAAACCAAACAGATGCTGCCATAGCGGCGTATTAATTCTGGCAGAACTGCTCATGTACGAGCAGAATTAGTTTGGATTGGATATTAACTAAAAATGAACATCTTGACTTGCTGAGTGCCTTTAACAACAATAATAATAAGAAAGAAAAAGAATGAAAATAGATAGGGTTTTCATTTCCAGCTTCATAGTTCAGATTGTCATGTCAAGAGAATTTAAGAGTAGGGAGAAAGGGTGCCTTCCTTGGTACAACAATGTCGTAATTTCGTAGAGCAGCGCAGCATTGTCCTTTGTACGGTCAACACTTTTATTTTAAATTTTTAATTGTTAACTAATATTTATAGTGGAGTAATTGTTATTATGTGGCAAGTGCCTACCATCATGAACACATAATTAATGTTTAATAAACTGCTAATTTTTACAATTTTTTTAAAGCACATACTCATGTCTGGTCTCAATTTTACAATATCCTAGCAATAATATTTGTAGCTTAATCACTATAGAAGCCCGTTGTTCCATATTAGGATGTCAATTTTGTTATACCTTGATAATCCGTGTTATATGTTTTATATTTAATGATGTAACGTATCACTATTAGCATATGCTTTGCAAGATGGTATTTATTTGAACATGAGTATGTGATTAAAAAAAATAATAATAAAAATAAAAGAATTCAAATATTTGTTTGAAGTTTGATGAACTCAAATATCATATTGAATATTGAGGTTTAAAAAAAGCTTCATCATTGAATTTGAAGTTGGTTTGGAGAATATAAATATTGTAATTTCTTCATTTATGTTCGAATGTTGAACGTCAACATTCTATACTTTTAATAAATCGATTGAGAATTGAATTGTGCCAAACTCTAATAAATGAATTGTTGACCTCGGAAAGTGACTCTGACACGTGGCCAACATGATGTAATTCCATGTAAGCTTCTTCCTACGCGTTGTAACGCACCGTTGTCACTTGTGGCCTTTTTCGGTGAGAATGAAAGAGGCCGCGAGCACTCCGACGATCAAGTAGTGAGATAATAGATCAGAAGTGAGATGTCTAGTGGTGGTAATTAGTGGAATGTGATTATCAATATAAATGTGTGGGGACATGGATAATATAAAAAACTAGTGTTATCTTTTTTCAAGAGAAAAAGAAGGATCATTTCCAATGATGCAAGTGTGGGTATTTCTAATAAGAGGAGGTGAGAGGGGAATTGGTGGATGTGAGACACGTGGCGTCGGATCCTGGACGTGTTATTCTTTGATAGGTGTCAATCTAACAATCTATAGGTGTGTGGATATTTAATGCTTCCTGATATAATAGTGCTTGACTTGACATTTTGGAGTTTACTACATAGGCATCCCATCAATAAATCTAAGGACTTGATTTTGAGATCTTTTCATAAAAGATCTCCTAGTACATAGGGACAGAGTAGAGGGGTTCGTGACAGGAATTGTGGTTGTGCTCTAGGTACCTTATCACCTCGTCACTTCGGAATTGTGTGATTGGTCGTCGGTTAGTTCTCTCAGCCAGTCCAATTAAGGTGTGACTAAGCAATGCACAATGTAAGCCTTAGCATCTGCCATGTGGTAGATGAATTTAATTCGTCTAGCAAATGGCGGATGAATTGCGGTTTCGGACCCCATCATTCAACATGTGGTGGGGGCTTGTAACATTAACAATTATTGAGTTACAATGTGCTTGAGAGTCTTCCAACTTAGCCATTCAAACTTTGTCATCTCGATGGGCAATTGTCCCAACCTTACTAGAAAAATAATGTGTTCCATGAATGGTGCAACCTTCTTTACGAGGATAAATCATACTCAAATATCAAACTTGAACTATTATTTAGGCCTGTTTGCCATCCTTTAAAAAATTAAATTATTTGCTACAATATCATTTCTTCACCACATATTCACACAGTAAAATATTCTACACACAAATCAGTAAAGTTTTCTTACTTTTTAACCACACATTCTCAAAACAAATACTATTCCATAACTCATTATTTCCAAATAAATTCTATCTAACACGCACTTAGTTATTACAAATAAAGAATTTCATTAGTGCAATTAATTTGTTTCATTATCTAAAATTTCATATGAAAAATCTAAATTAGTAGTTTCGACCTTATTTCAAGATAAGGTAGGGAGATGAATAGTATGTGTGGTTTCTCCATCTTAAAAATAACAATTTTCTCCAATCCGTCAATTAATAAGATAAATATAAACACCGATAATTGGTGTTGGATCACCTCATTTATAATTAAAGTGTTAGATAAGATACAATTTTTGTTTATTTAAATTTTATCTTCTAAGCCGGTTGATGAAAATCGTGATAAATGATTATGTTCTGTTATGTGAGGCAATAATTATGAACTATATGGAATCAAAAAAGAGAGCAACAACAAAAACATATAGATTTAAATGGTACAAAAGTAGGCATACATCAAAGGGAGTAAAGCGATTATAATTTTACTATACGAACATAATATGGTTATACATATACTCTAACCCATACAAGATATTAGAAAAAAAAAAAATAAAAAACAACCATGTACCGTATTTCGGAGTAATTTCCCTACAACCCCCAACCTATTAAATGTTCTTGACATGCTAAATGTAAATTATATGTACTTCAACCTACTTTTCGATATACATATGTTCCACTCTATACGAGTCATATATTATAACTGATTAGTGTTAATAAATAAGTAGAGGTAAAACTTGAACTTAAATTTAGCTCTATATTAAAGTAAGACAAACTTGATCGCAAGTAAAAATGGATTACGATGTGCGTGATGGGGTGATATGGGTGTTGATCGAGTTGGTTGGGTGAGCTTGGCCATGGTAAATTAAAATTTTCTATTTTTTATTATGCATTAATAAATATTTAATTGTTTAAATGCAATTTATTTGTACTTTATGAAAAATTATGGGATTTTATTATAATTTTTTTGCTGTTATATATATATATATATATATAATTAAAAAAAAAGAAAAATCCCTCATTTAATGACCGATATGGAGGGAATGATGTATTTACAAATTGATTTTGTTACTTGTACATAAATATGATAGAAAAGCGATTACTGAAAATGATGTAGAGGGAAAAAATTAAGTTGATTGTGTTTTAAATTGACAAATAATAGAGTGTCAGGTAATATTATATAGTTAGTTATATAGTTTTTGATGTACATATTGTAAGATTTTTTATAAATTGAAATGTTGGGATGAATAATGCTAAACAAAGTTGAGGGTTCATTTGTTACATTTTCAAACGTTGGAGAGAAAAGTGCAAATTTCGATTTCAGTGAACCCTTCTCCTTTGACAGTTTGCGCAGTTTGCAAACCGACTTTATTGATATTTTCTCTGCTACTTCAATTCGCTTTCTGATTTCAGATGCTTTCTACTTTCTATCTCTAGGGTTTCTCTTTTGCAGGTTGAGGTCCTAATCTCATCCCTGAATTAGTAAATGTTACATTGTTAAATCTTTCTATTTTATGCAAAAAAACTGAACGATTATTCTAACTGACTACCTCTTACTTTTCTCTATGTGTATATATATATATATACATACTCTCTCTCTCCCTCTCTCTTGGATGTGATTTCCATTTTTTTTTTTTAAAGTTGTGGCTTCAGATTCTGTATTGTACTTGAAGATATGCTTTGCTTCTTTTTTCCTTATTTCTATCGAAGACCAAAGTTCTCTGACTTCTTTCTCGTCCCTCGATCTCTGTATATTTCTTGAGTCATGATACTGACCAGATATACATATACGTTTCATCTGTTCGCAGTGAGTGTACTGCGAAAATGGTGAGGCAGAAGATTCAGATCAAGAAGATTGATAACATAACGGCACGCCAAGTGACCTTTTCAAAGAGAAGAAGAGGGGTTTTTAAGAAGGCTCAAGAACTCTCTACTCTTTGTGATGCTGAGATTGCCCTAATTGTTTTTTCTGCCACTGGAAAACTCTTCCATTATTCTAGCTCAAGGTTCTCTAATTTCCTTTCTTCTCTCTCTTGAACACGCACAACATGCTACTGGGGATGAAGCTTTGATGCTTTTGGCTACCGAGTTTTCAATCACATAGCTAGATTTGTATTGTAAACTAAAGATAATAATGAGCTAAAACTACAGTAAAAGTGACTAGAGATACCGGGTACGAATAAAATGGGCAGTAATGGAAATTATTAGGTAGAAAATCGTAGCTCAGACATGGATGCAAATAATCTAGAAGTGTGATACAAAGGTCAAACAGAACTAGGGGCGAATGGTACGCTGATATATATCACATGTTTTTCTCCTGTGCGCGCGTGTTTATAAACTGTATTTTAATGAAGGTAGTGGGGGGCAGGGGAGGATGTATAGTTGAAACAACAACGATCATGTAGGAAAATGTGAACAGGAGGATGGCACAAAATTAAAAGTATTCTTGTATCTCGTGGTGTTTTCAACACATCTTTTTATCATTAATAGTTGGTGAATGCTATTGAATATGTTCATTTTGAAATTCAATGTGGGACTGTGGGTAGCACAAGTCATGAGTGCAATTGCGCCCTCAGTGAGAGATGGATTGGTTTCTGTTTTGTGTCTAAGGTTCATGCTTTGTACCTTAAACATGTGAGAAATTAGTTGTTTTCCTATCCAATATTGTCTATTGAGAGAACACACCCCTTTTCTATTAATCTTAAACTTTAAAATAATGTGGTTTAAAATGGTATGCAAATGTCTTAAGTGAAGCCTTTAGCCGCCTATGATTATGAAATTTGTGCATTCTGCACAAGAAAATACTGATTCCAGCTTGCACTAGATTGGATTGGTTCAGAAGTCCATTGGTTTACCATTCAATCACATATTATGTTTCACAGTTACATTGGTCGCTTCTATTGCTTAAACAAGACATAGACCTATTGAAGTTTGTCACATCTACATATGAATGGAAAATCTTTATATAAGAATCTTCAAGTAATAATCAACATCTATAAGGACACTTAATTAATTTATGTTAACTAATAGCTTAAATTGTTAAGTAATATATATATTATAACGTTCCAAAGTGGCATTAAGTTCTTCATGTATGATATTCGTACAGGCATAAGTAAGGTCCCCATAGTTCTTGCTGGCACCTGAAAGGAAAAACTGAAAACTTATACATAGCCTGTGAAGTTTTATTCTACTGCTTCCATTTTGATTACCCTCCTTTTTTATATTACTAATAAGCTGTTGGGGATCGGTAGATGATGGTGGTGGTAAAGAGGTGCTGACCTAGTTGGGACCCCAAGTTTATATGTTGATTCCTGTTCTTAACATTCTTACACTAAAATATAACTGAAACTAAATGCATTTTCAATAAAACTAAGACCTTAATAGGGTTGAATGTATTTACTAAAGTGGAAAAAATAAAATCATGCTATTGAGTTTTGTATTTGTAACAAAGCATGCATTAAGTCATACCATTCAGTTGCCTATTTAATACCAAACATGCATTCTATTTATAAAATTGTCAGATTTTGATTTTGTCTTCCCCGGTTTAATTAGTTGAAAACATTGTTCCCCCGTGTTATAGTCTGCAGCATGATGCAACTAATTGAGAGGCATAGAAGGCAATCAGAGAACTCGAACAAACTAGGACAACCATCTATCCAACATCAGGTGAGATCACACCATTTATAGACAATTCGAATTTAAATTTGTCGTTTGTGTTTATACATTATATACTGAAATTATAACAAGAAAATATTGAATAAGACTTCGGCATCGAATTAATGTAGTCAATTTAAACATTACCATATGAGGTTAAATATTGCAAACAAGGTTGTTTCCAGCTCATTAAATCTAGATTTATGTTTTAATGTATTTACCCCCATATGGTCAATTCAATCTATGATGCAATTAGTCCCGTTTAATTTAAGAGTCTATTTTTTTTTTATTACTTTATTTATTAGTCTTTTATCATTATATGTGTAGTTGGAGTTTTATTAGGATTAGGACTTTAATAAAAAATAAGTAACTTTTCTAAAGTTTGTTTTGCTTAAAGGTTTGGTTAGGAGTTTTGGTGTTATAATTGTGTTGTAGGATGGTTGATTTGGAATGTGAATAAAAAGTTTGAGGGATTTCTTCAATTATCCACCTAAAGGGTTAATTTGTGCAAGCATTTTCTTTTTAAATCCCGTATTTGTTATTGTTTATGCTTCTGCTAGCATCAGTTAATAGCATAGCCAAGTCTACGCTTCTAACAATGGATTGACGAAGACAAGTTAGACGTTGTTGTGCTATGGTTGATATTGGAAACCGTAGACATGATCTAATACATGTCTACTAACATCTTGAAGTCGTGGCACAAAAGGTGGCGAAATTGATTATCCCTCAACAATAGATGGTGGGTTTAGTCACAAGCCTAACTGTGGATAGGGTTGCAAATGGAAAATAGATGGATAGTGTTCCAATAATTCTGGGGCCGACATTGGTTATGGGATTGGAGAGCAACTTCCACGGGGACAACGATTTAGATTGTTGTACGGATGTTAAGATTAAATCTGACAAAAAAATCATCAATCTTGGGGAAAAACTCGTGTCGACATTCTTGAGAAGTTTGAGAAACTCAATATGGATCGATAAATTGACTTTGAAATTCTGAAATATTTTTCACACTTAAATGGTCAGTTTGCAGTTAAAGGCCACGTGGTTGGGTAAGTCATAGGATGAAATACACTTCTTGAACATTTGGAAGTTCCAAAATTTTGCAATGCAATAACTTCAAATGTTTGGGTGAATTTTTTGGTATACCATAGGCTAGAAATGAAAAAATTCTATTAGTTGCTCAATTTTTAAATATTTATAGAATCAATATATATGGGATAATATCTCTGTCATTGACATATCAATTGAATCATTATCACTTTAAGTTGTTGGATGAGCGACAACAAATTCAAGGATGAATCTTCTCCAACCCAAGGAGAATGATGCAAGTGGATCTTTCCTTTAATAATATTTTATTATTTAATTTTTGTTATTGTTAATTAATTAGTCTTTTATCATTTTTGTCTAATAGGTACTATATTTTGATCAGGAATTTAATCAAAATATATAAATTTTCTAGAGTTTAATTTGCTTTGAAAGTCTAGTTAAGTGTTTTGTGTAAGTTTAGTTGTAAGATGATTGATTTTGAATATTAAATTAAAACCTGAATTCTCTTTTAAGTTATTCACCTAAATGGTTAATTCGGCAAATTCTTTTTATAATTTCGTTATTGTTATCCTTTATATTTCCGCCTGCATCAATTTCTCATAAATAACCCAATTCCATATTTGAGAAATGTAATTGATTTTAGCAAAGTATGTAATTTGTACCAGGCAAAATAAAAATTATATGTTAAATGGCTAGGGTTATTAGAAACTCGTTAGCAACTAGTTTCTAATTGCCTACTCTACTCTCAAACAAATAAATTCATTAGCTTGAAATTTATCGAGTCTTGAATTTCACGCCTTTGGAGCTTGCTCTAAACCATAAAAGGTTTTTTTCAACTTCAAAACCTTGTCTTCGTGCCCTTTCAAAACATAACATGAGGTTGTAGTATGTATGCATTTTATTGCAAAAATCTGTTCAAAAATATCGATTTAAAATTCATTTTGTGTTTATTCAAACCATTTTCTGCTGCCATGGAAATGATAAGTTATATTATTTTGTAACGAGCTACTAGTGCAATTACTTTGTCATAATTGTCATCATGTTTTTTATTGTATCCTTTAGCTAGTAACCTTGTTATGTAGCGTTTTATTTCACCATTTACATTGTTTTTTACTTAAAAATCCATTTGACTCCAATTGGCTTTTGATCATTAGGTTGCATGGCTAACTCTGAAGAATCATTCTTATTAATGGCTTTGACCTCTTTGTTCATGGCTTTCTCCTTAATAATTCCGAATAGCTTCATCGAAATCAATGACTTCATGATCAACAAATAGACAAAATAAAGTTAAATTCTTAAGATGTTGAGAAAACTCCTCGGTAACGTCGTAAATATCCCAAAGACTTCTAAAACGATTTGATATTTTACTTGAGGATGATGATGAAGATGAAGATATATCTTGACCATATCTTGGTGATGGAGTTGATGGTGTTAGTTGAGGCGGATTCACGTCACCTTGTTCTTCAATTACTCTTTCTTTATCTTGTATCGCGTATTAACAACCAGCCTAGCTGCTGACTTAACGGCAAAGAGAAAATCGTTCCCCAATTGGTTAGGATGAGATCATTGATAATATGTCCCAACTTACTTACATAGATTTTGCTTTAGTACGGTATTGGAAGTCCTTACTTAAGTGAAAATTTCTAGAATGACATTCGTTGGGGGGCGAGTAAAAAAAGAGTAATAATAGTATTGAGTGGGCATCCGAGTCTGAAGAAGAAAAAGCCATTTCATGCAAGAGAAAAAGCCAGATAGACCACAACTTATAAGAATCAACATATCGTCATGGCAAGGAATAATCCAATCCTAAAATTGCTTCTGCCTTTGATCCAGTGGTAAACCTATCACGTTCCTCAAGAAATTATAATTTTGCCAATCTTAACATCTCTACTTTTGATCACCTTCTTATTTATTGAAGTGTAGAGCTTGTAGCCATTTGATCTTGAATCATAGCCTATTATTTTTCACTCTTATTATCCACTTTGGTTTTTTTTTTCCTTTCGAAATATGAGATAAAGCAATGCTTTGAACACTCGAAAATGTAATATACTTTGCTTGAATTCATTCCATGCTTCTTAAGAAGTCATTTTACACTCTTCGGTGGGACAACTATTCAACAAATACACAGCACACTAAGGAACTTCAGCAAATAACTTCTTCGGCATCTTTTTAGTTTTCAACATACTTCGAGTAATTTTCATGACATTCCTATTCTTATTGAAGAGATATATAAATAGTCAAAGAATGATACATGCAATGATCTTAACAATTTTTTTTTTAATGTATTGACAATGCATTCACCACCACTATATGAATATTCTGATCTTATGACTACTTTGATTTTCCACCATCGCTTTGACCTTGAAAGCCTTAAATGCATCAGACTTTTCTCTAATAAAATATACCAATATTTTGATCGATCTACAAAGATTCATATGCACTAATCAATTAGCCTCGATGCTCAAAAACTTGCTTCTTTCAGTAAAGCCTTTTTGATTGCTTTTTATAGAGACATTCTTCGTACAATTGATTTGGATGACAAATATATGACTGTCCCTTCACCATATCTCACTTCGTCATGATGTTTAGATGGACAAAATTTAGATAGTCAATAAATGCCATAGATATGATGAACTTTGACACGTCTACAAACACTCCACTTTTCCACTTTGAATATTCGACAAGAATTTTCGATTCTTTATTATTGGAACTCTAACAATCAAGTTTTCATTGCAATCTCGTGTTATCATTTGTTGCTTTTTTATAAGGATATCATATCCTTGGACCAAATATTAGCTTGAACTAAAAATATGTCTTCATAAAAGGAATATAGTAAACAAAGAAAATATGTCTTCATATAATAAAGAATTTTCAATACTTTATTTTTGGAACTCTAACAATCAAGTTTTCATCGCAATCTTGTATTATCAATTGTTGATTTTTTATAAGGATATCATATCCTTGGTCCAAAAATTAGCTCGAACTAAAAAGATGTCTTCATAAAAGGAATATAGTAAGCAAAGAAAATTTATTTTTCTACGTTCGTCATTTGAATGAGAATTTTACTTTTACCTTTGACTTGCACATTTGAATCATATGAAAATGTACCAAGGTCGTTTAGTTCTTCAAGTTCCTTGGAGATAGATTTATCTCCACACGTATGATTCAGAATTATCCACCGTGTACTTTGTATGCGAATAGTAAAGTTACTTTTCCTTTGTCTTTATTTTTAACGTAGTTGGATTGCTCTACGTTATTCGTGCACTCACACGCAAAATGACCAAGTTAATGGAAATTATATCCTTCAATTTGAGATTTATCATAACTCCAACCATTATTTTCCTTTATCTTCTTTGAGATTATGTGTTCCTCGCCCTCTTGAATTAAATAAATATTGATAATTCCCTTCATTATATGATGAATGCTGGAAATTTCTATCTCGTTTTCTACAACCTTTTTCATATCCTCTTACCTCTTTACTTTGTATTTTTCTTCTCATCTGTTCTTTCTACTTTTTGAACCTTCTCCTTATAAGTTTGTAATGTACTCACGACTTCATAAATAGTTATTCCTTTCAAGTCTTTTGATTCTTCGATTGCCGATACACTAAAATTGAATTTTTCATGTGAAAATCGAATTTTTTTTTGATCACTTACTTCATTATCATCTCATTGATAACCACCATACTAGCAAATAGTAATGTGAAATTGATTCAATTCCTTCATGGATGGAACTTCATATTCTTCTCTCAAATATTGAAAACTATTTTTTTTTTTTTTTACTTTGTTCACACCTTTGTATGTATTTTGAAAAATCTCACATGTTTACTTTGAAGTGGTAGCATTTTAAACCTTTTGAAAAATCGTATCAAGATCTTGATGAATCTTGCAAGACTTTTGATCCTTCATCTTAGTTACTTGTTGCAAATCTCTTTGTGCTTAAGATATACCTTCTTTATATTAAGGTTCAAAATCTTTCCCTACTAAGTCCCATAAATTTTAACTTCCAACATTTGCCTTCATACAAATATACCATGTGGTATAGTTATCATTAGTGAGTTGAGGAACGGGAAGAGAATTATTGTTTGTCATATCTTCTTTCCACAATCTTATAAATCTCTCTAATGCAATTTTTGTTGAAAACTTGGAGATCGAATAACTTTTAAAAGATGAGAAAATAATATTTAAGAGAAAACTCAACTTTATTTCTTAACTCTCCAAAATGACTCGTGGAACAACTTTTAGAAAAGAAGAAATATTTAAGAGAATACTCAACTTCATATGTTAATGCTTCAAAATGACTTGTGAAAAATGAGTACAATCACTGACCTTTTATAAACTTTACGAAACATGCATTTGATCTATTACATGTACTAGTTATTAAAGGCAAACTAATCCCGAAAACAATTCATGCGTTTTTCTAGTACACGAATAAACTAGTTGATTAATGTTTGCAAGAATAATCTTAAAAGACATGAGTGAACTTGATTAAATAAATGATGAACTTGACTAGTTAAATGAAATTCATATTTCAACAGTATAATGTCAAAAACATGATAATTTTAGAAGTGAAAGTAATTATGTTTGCATTTTCTTCTCAGGAAAATGACAGCTATGGCGTGCTCAGCAAGATGATCATGGATAGGACTCGTGAGTTAAGGTAAAACATGGCTGTAAATTAAAGATGTGTTACGAGTATTCAAATGCATTGCACAGTTGAGACACAATTGTAATTTTGATAGGCAGCTTAAGGGAGAAGAGCTCCAAGGACTTGACATGGATGAGTTGATCAAACTAGAGAAAAGGGTACAAGGAGTACTAAACCATGTTGTGGAAACAAAGGTATTATTGCATACAATTTGGTGTTTTCTAGTGCTTCATATTTAGATTTTTTGAGCTAACATCTTAGTCTTTCCATGGGGAAGGATGACAAATATTTTAAAGAGATCAATTTGCTGATGAAAAAGGCAAGACCTCAAACTTTATCCTTTGACGAAAAAAATAATCATGCAGCTCCTTGTTAAGACATAAATCCCATAACAAGATAAAATTAACTAAAGGCTTGGGCTAATTAGTTAACTTTCCTGATATGCAGGAATGTAAATTAATGGAAGAAAATGCTAAGTTGAAACAGCAAGCAGAAGTGAGAGTCGATCATTTATTTTCCAAAATTATATATCATTTCTCGCACTGCATGCATTGGAATTCAGTAGTAAATTTTGTGTTCTCAAGTCATTGAGTAAAGTGTTTATGCAGAAATCTGAAGGTACTGGAAATGGTATTGAGCAAAGCAATCCATCTGGGCGCATCACTAATTCTCATGGCTCTGATACTTCCCTCTGGCTTGGGTACTTAATGTTCATTAGATTCATGTAACCTAATTCAAATTGTTGTTCATTAAATTCATTTAACCTCATTCAAATTTACACAAAAAAAGTATTGTCGTAGTTAGGTGTAGTCTCAGATCTTTTTGACTGTACGCTTATGTTAATTTGGCAGCTTACCGTTCCCCAACTGAAGGTGTGCCATTGCCTGGAGACTACAGCCCAGAAGAATAATTGTCCAATTTTTCTTAATAGGATATAATTATAAATTGTTGTGTGAGTGAGTTGAGTGTCAGGGGACCAATGTTATGGATGTAAATGGCTTCTGAACATTAAAATCTTTTGTTTTGAATTTGCTTGTGTTGTATAATTGAGCTAAAATCGAGCTATTGAAATCATACGTATCCAAGGAAATTATATGACGTACATAAAAGTGAAATTTTGATTGCTTAACATGAAATTGAAAGAGGATATTGTGAACTCAAATTTGACTTAGTCAGTTGGGCGATTTAAAAAAAAATGTTAAATAGATCTTTTATATTGTCAATCAAGTAAATCTTACTTTGATAAAAATGTCATTTTTGTTAATTTGACATTTATAGCATTTTGTGAACTATATTTCATTAATATCATGGTTAGATGCAATTGCAGCCAGCATAGCATATCCAGATTCTTTTCCTTCTCCAATCAACTAAAGAGCTTAGTCCATGCATATTTGGGCTTTATTTATTTCGATTTTTTCTTGGAGTGGATTTTATATTATTTTATTTATTTAGGATAAAAATGGGTAATATTACAATTCAGTTGAATTTAATATTAGCTCATGTTTGAGCCACATTATATTTTTCATTTTTATTCTTCTACTCATTTTCAACCACACAATTTTCAATAAAATAATATTCTCTATCAAATCGATAACCTTTCCTTCTTTTTTAATAACATATTCTCCATCATATCAACAAAAAAAACGCATTCTCTCCACAAAAATGCCTACCAAACAGAGGCTAGATTATGACTGTTGTAATTTAAGTAGACCTAACCCACCCCCCCCCCGGCCCCCCCTGGGGGGGCAATATGCAATCCGACTTTATCGATATTTTCTCTGCCAGTTCACTTGGTTTCTGATTACAGATGCTCTCTACTTCTCTCTCTAGGGTTTCACATCTGCAGGTGGAGGTTCTCATCCTTCCCTGAAATAGTAAACGTGACACCGTTGAAGATTTCTATATTATGCAAAAAAAAAACAGAACGATTCTTCTCACTGTGATTTCCATTTTTTTTTGGGCTGTCGTTTCAGATTCTGTATTGTACTTGAAAATATGCTTTGCTTCTCTTTTCCTTATTTTTGTCAAAGACCAATGTCTTTCTCGTCCCTCGATCTTTATATATTTCGTATTGTACTAACGACATATACATATAATATTTGTTTGCAGTGAGTGTACTGTGAAAATGGTGAGATAGAAGATTCAGATAAAGAAGATTGATAACTTGATGGCATTGGCACGCCAAGTGACCTTTACAAAGAGGAAGAGGGGTTTTCAAAAAGGCTCAAGAACTCTCTACTATGATTGATGCTGAAATTTTCCTAATCGTTTTTTCTGCCACTGGAAAACTCTTCCATTATTCTTGCTCAAGGTTTTTTGATTTCCTCTCCTCTCTCTATTGAACACACACACAATATGCTACTGGGGTCGAAGCTTTGATGCTTTTGGCTACTGAGTTTCAATCACTTAGCACCTAGTTTTGTACTGAAAACTATAGATTTTAATGGGTTAAGACCACGGAAAACTTCTTTTGAGAATCATAGCTCGGATATGGATGCAAATAATCTAGAAGTGTGATACAAAGTATCAAACAAAACTAGGGGCGAATGGTCCACTGTGTGTTTGTTTTTCTCCTGTGTGTTCGTAAACTGTATTTTAGTGAAGGCCGTGGGGGCAGAGGTGATGTAGAGTTGAAACAACAATGATAACGTAGGAAAATGTGAACAAAAGGATTGAACAAAGTAGTTATCAACATGTATTATGCACTTAATTAATTCATGTTATCTAATAGCTTAAATGGTTAACTAATATATATTCCAACGATCGAAAGTGACATTAAGAAAATATTTAATACTCATAAATGCGTAAGGTTCCTATAATTCTTACTGGCACTTGAAAGAAAAAACTGAAAAATTATAAATAGTTCTACTTGCTTCCATTTTGATGTACTCTTTCTTTTTGATATTAACAATAAAATGTTGGGGATCGGTAGATGATGAGGGTGGTAAAGAGGTGCCAATTTAGTTGAAATATCCAAGTGTACATATTAATTCCTATTTTCAACTATCTTACACAAAAAATAATTGAAACTGCATGCATTCTCAATGAACCTTCTAAATATAGTATGGTTGAACATATTTACTAAAGTAAAAAAATTAGTCATACTGTTGAGGTTCGTATTGATTACAAAACATGCATTAAGTCATACCTTTGAGTTGTGTACTGGGTACCAAACTTGAATTCTATTTATGAAAGTATTAGGTTTTGATTTCATCTTCCCTTAGTTTAATTAGTTGAAATCATTTTTCCCCCAAGTTTTATTCTGTAGCATGATGCAACTAATTGAAAGGCGCAATCAGAGAATTTGAACAAATGAGGCAACCATTCCTCCAAGCTAAGGTGAGACACCGTTTTTAGACAATTTCGTTGTTCGTGTTTATTCTATATTTTGAAAATAAAGATAAATAAGACTTCAGGATTGAATTAATGCAGTCAATTTTAAGCATTACCGTATGATTTAAAAAATTGCACACAGATTGTTTCCGGCTCATTCAATGTAGATTTATGTTTCCTCCATGTGGGCAATTAAATCTATGATGCAAGTAGTCCTTTTAATTTAAGATTACATTGTTTTGTTTTATTTTTGTAATATTTTAGTTATTTGTCTTTTACCATTTTATTAGGATTAGGAGTTTAATCAAAATAAGTAAATTTTCTAGAGTTTGTTTTGGTTAAAAGTCTAGTTAGGAGTTTTATATAAATTTGGTGTTATAATTGTATTGTAAGGTGGTTGGTTTTTAATGTGAATAGAAAGTTTGAGATTTTTATTCAATTATCAACCTAAATTATTTATTCGTACGCGAATTTTCATTTTTAATCCCGTACTTGTTATCGTTTATGCTTTCGCATGCATTAGTTGATATCATAGTCTAGTCTACGCTCCTAATAATGGATCAACGAGGACACGTTAAACGGCATGTTGTAATGGTTGATATTGGAAACCTAGACATGACCTAATCCAAACGTGCTAATATCTCGAGGCCGTGACGCAGTACAGATTGGTTATTCCGCCCCAATAGATGGTGAGTGACCTTTATGACGATATGCGGGAGGCGTGAAGTGGTGGCCATGAAGTGTGTTACGGCTGCGAAAGGTCGGTGCAATGATTGGTTTAGTCGCGAACTTGTCTGTGGGTATGTTGCCAATGGAAATTCAAAGATGGAAAGTTATCCGGCAATTGAGGGGCTAACATTGGTTATGAGATTGGCGAGCAACCTTCTTGGGGACAACAATTAAAATGGAGTAACACAAATTTATCAATCTTCGAAGAAGAATTAATGTCTAGATTCTAGAGAAGAAGTTTGGGAATCTCGATACGGATCAACATACTCATTTTGAGAATCAATACTCAATGTCAAGATATGACCTTCAAGAAATTATGGCAGTTGTAAAATTGAAACCACAATGATGCAAATGAAATATTTTGCACACTAAAATAGTCAATTTCTAGTGGACGGCCACATGGTTGAACAAATCAATAGGATACACTTCTTGAAACATTTGGAAATCCCAAAATTTACCACACAATAACTCTGAATGTTTGGGTTAATTTGTTGGGATAGAAGTAAAAAAAAATTCAATTAGTTGCACAAGTTTTCAAGATATTTAGAATCAAGATATATGGTTATTATCCATACCATTGACTTATCAATTGAATCACCATCCTTAAGAGGTGTCGGATGAGCGGTGAAAGATTCAACGTTGAATCTTTTCCCACCCGAGGAGAATCATGAAAGTGGTTCCCGTTCAATCTAATATTTTATTGTTTAAATTTGTTCTTGTTAACTAATTAGTCTTTTATCATTTTATGTTTAATGGAGTTTTATTTTGATTATGAATTTATCAATATAGATATATTTTTAAGAGTTTGTTTTGCTTTAAAAGTCTAATTAAAAGTTTTGTAAAAATTTGTTATGATTTTGTTGTAAGATGATTGATTTGAATATTGAATTAAAACTTGGATTCTTTTTTTCCCCGATTATTCGCCTAATTAGTTAATTCATACATAAATTTCTTTTATAATTTTGTATTTGTTATCCCTTATACTTGCATCAACTTCTAAAATAACAATCCAATTCCTTATGTCAGAAATGTTACCAATTGCCTATCATTCTTCTTAATTGCTCTGATCTCTTTGTTCATGTCATTCTTGCATTTATCACCTCGAATGATGTCATCGAAATAAATAACATCATGATCGGCAAATAGACAAACAAAGTTAATTTACCAAAATGTCGACGTAACTCCTTTTGATATTGAACATAGCGAACTAATATATAGTTCTCTCTTGCATCTAGTTTGGTCCTTCTTTCTTTCAAAACATAAGATGACACAACGCTCAAACATACGAAGATGTAACATAGTTAGTTGGAACCACTCCATGCTTCTTTAGGAGTTATTTTGCACACTTCGGCGGGACAACTATACAACAACTATACAGTACAGTGAGCAGCTTTAGCCAAGAAATTCTTTTGCATCTTTTTAGTTTTCAAAGTACTTCCAAGTCATTTTCATCGGTTTTAATCTTCTTCTTTGCTACACCATTTTGTTGAGGAGACATAGGACGAGTAAAAAAATTGTGAATACCATCACCTTCACAAATATTCTTAAATGTGTTACTAATATTTTTACCATGACGATATGAGTATAAGGTTTTGATCTTGTGACCACTTTGATTTTTCACCATCGCCTTGATATTCTTGAAAGAGTCAAATGCATCGGACTTTTTTCTAAGAAAATACATTTGTGTTTTGTAAGAAGAGTCATCAATAAATAACATGAAGTCATTACTTTACCAAAATATGTGGGCTTGGTCGTTCTACAAAGATGTCTATGCACTAATTCCAGTAGCATTGATGCTCGAAAACTTGCTTATCTCCGGAAAGCCCTTCTTTGCTTTTCATAGAGACAAATTGATTTGGATGATGAATATGTGGCAGACCTTTGCCCATATTTCTCTTCGTCAAGAGGTTTGGACCATCAAAATTTAGATGGTCAAGTCTCAAATGCCATAAATATGTTGAATCTTTGGCACATGCATTCAAACTTCTTCACTTCTCCACTTTGAATATTCAACAAGAAAATTTGGTTCTCTATCATTGAAACTCTAGCAATCAAGTTTTCATTGCAATCTCTTGTTGTCATTTATTTATTCTTCATTGAGATGTCAACATCATTACTCCAAAAATTGGTCCAAACTCAAAATATTTGGAAGGAACATAGTAAACATTGGAAATGTATTGATGTTCCCCGTTCTTCATATGGTTGAGAATTTAACTTTTGTCCTTGCCATTGAATTATCTCCAAATATAACATGATTATTTAGTTCTTCAGGTTCTATGAGCATAGATTTGTCTTCACACATATGATTGTTGCCTCTTTATGTATGTTGAACGCCAAAAATAAAGATTTTTTTTTCTCTCTTTATTTTTAACACAGTTGACTGCTCCTCTATGTTGATACTCCTGAGCTCCTAGGTGAAATGATCAAGTTTGTGATAATTTTAGCATTCAATTTGATATTTATCATATCCCCGCCATATTTTTTTCTTCCACCTCTTCTTTGAGAATTTTATGTTCCTCGCCCTACTTTGAGAATTATTTGTTCCTTGCCCTCTTGAATTGTATAAGTATTGATAATTCCCTTCATTATTGAATAAATGTTGAGAATTTCTCTCTAATCTTTTTCAACCTCTTCCACATCCTCTACCTCTTTGATTCATATCTTATCTATTTATTGTCTTTCAAAGAAAGATTTGTTTCACTTGTTCTTTCTTCTTCAACTTCTTGTTGTGAGCTTGTAGTGTACTTATGATTTCATCAACAGTCATTTCTTCAAAGTATTTTGATGTTTCGAATGCCACTACGATAAAATTCGACTTTTCATGTGAAGATCGAAGAGTTTTTCGATAACTTGAAGATTACTTCTTCATCATATCTATTCATATTTTTATCACCATCTATAATCACGAAGAGTAATCTGAATTTTATTCAGGTTCCTTCTTGGATAGAGCTTCATTTTTTCATGTGAAAGATTAAAGATGAACTTTTTTGACTTTGTTCGCACCTTTGTATGTATTTTGAAAAACTTATGTGCTTGCTTTGAAGTTGTAGTATTTGACATCTTT
Organism: Fraxinus cuspidata; assembly: GCA_903798385.1. NCBI lineage: Eukaryota > Viridiplantae > Streptophyta > Magnoliopsida > Lamiales > Oleaceae > Fraxinus > Fraxinus cuspidata. Next base: position 34,875 of record CAIGRP010005585.1, read on the forward strand.
TGAAAATTCGTATCATCCAGATCTTGATGAATCGTACCAAGAGCCTTTTGATAATTTCTCTTAGTATTTTGTTGAAAATCTCTTTGTGCTTGAAACATGCCTTCTTCATTTTGAGGTTCAAAACCTCTCTCTACCAAGTCCCACAAATCTTGATTTTCTGGATATGCCTTCATACAAATATTAAATGCACTATAGTTATCCTTAGTGCGTCAAGGAATGGAAAGAGAATTATTGTTTGCTTTTTCTTCTTTTCTCTCTCTTATAACCTTGCTCTAAAGCCACTTTTTTTGGAAAATTGGAGATGGAACATCAATTTTTAGAGGAGAAAATAATATTCAAGAGAACACTCAACTTTATTTCTGTAACAGTCCAAAATGACTTATGCAACAACTTTAGAAGAGAAGATAATATTCAAGAGAATACTCAACTTTGTATCTTAACCCTCCAAATGATTACAACCTGCGACCTTTTATAGGCTTCACAAAGCATGAATTTAATCTAATACATATACTAGTTATTACATGCAAACTATTAGCCAAAATAAATCATGTATTTTCAAAGTACATGAATAAACTAGTTTCTTAAAGTATGCATGAATAATCTCAAAAGACGTGAATAAACTTAACTAAATAAATGATGAACTGAACTAAAAAGATGAAGTTTATATTTTTTTTCAATAATATAATGTCAGAAACACGATAATGTTACAAGTGAAAATTATTATTTCGTGTGAGACATTCGAATAACTCTATTTTCATTTTCTTGTCAGGAAAATAATAGCTATGGCATGCTCAGCTAGATGCTCGTGGACAAGACTCGGGAGTTAAGGTAAAATACGGCTGTAGATTAAAGATTTCTTGTTACGCGTATTCAAGTGCATTGCACAGTTGAGATGCAATTGTAATTGTGATAGGAAACTCAAGGGAGAAGAGCTCCAAGGACTTGATATGGATGAGTCTATCAAACTAGAGAAGGGTACAAGGAGGATTAAACCTTGTTGTGGAAACCAAGGTATTATTTCATTCAATTTCGTGTTTTATAGTGTTTCCTATTTAGATTTTTTGTGCTAACATATCTGTCTTTCCATGGGGAAGAAATGACAAGTTAAATAAAGAGATCAGTTTGCTCATGAAAAAGGCAAGACCTCAAACTTTATCCTTAGATGAAAAAAAAAATCACGCTCCTCCTTGTTAAGAGATAAATCCAGTAAAAAGATAAAAATCAACAACTAAAGGCTTGGCTAATTAGTCAACTTTTCTGATATGCAGGAATCTAAATTACTGGAAGAAAATGCTAAGTTGAAACCGAAAGCAGAAGTGAGTTGATATTTTATTTTCCAAATTTATATCATTTCTTGCACTGCATGCATTGGACTTCAGCAGTAAATTTTTCACGTCCTCAAGTCATTGAGTGAACTGTTATGCAGAAATCTGAAGGTACTGGAAATGGTACTGAGCAAAGCAATTCATCTGAGTGTATCACTAATTCTCACGACTCTGATACTTCTCTCAGGCTGGGGTACTAATGTTCGTTAGATTCATGTAATTTAATTCAAACTTACACAAAAAAGTGTTGTCGTAGAAGGGTGTCAGTCTCAGATATGTTTTGACTCTATGCTGATTTTAATTTTGGCAGCTTATAACCTTTCTCCAACTGAAGATGATGCAAGGAGACTACAGCCAAGAAGAATAATTATGGATATGATTATAATTTTTTCTTAATAGGATATAATTATAAATTTTTGTATAACTGTGTTTAGTGTTGGGGCCCATGTTGTGGATTTACGTGGGTTCTGAACGTCAAAATTAATCCTTTGTTTTTTAATTTGCTTGTGCCATATGCTCCTGCTAGAAGCATGCTATTGAAATCACGTGTATTCAAAGAAAATTTGATTGCTGAACGGGAAAATGGAAGAGTAAATTAAGCCCTTGTTAGATACACATTTTCAAAACTAATTTTTTCTCTTTCTTTCAATCACGCATTCTTCAATAAAATAATATTACATGTAAATTCAAAAATTTTCATTGTATTTTAACAATACATTTTCTGTCAATCTACTATTTTAGAATGTATTATTCAGAACTAGTGTATATCAAACAAACTATAAATATTTGTTATTCTAATTTTCGAATAGGGGTGAACTCGACAATGGTAAGTTGGATTATTTTTGAAAAAAAAAAATGTTAAATAGATATTTTATATTATCAATTGAGAACTGGTTACTTGAATAAGAATGTCATTTTATTAATTTAACACTTATAATATTTTTCAGTATATATTTCGTCAATGTCACGATTACAAGAAACTGACAACATATCTAGATTTTTATCCTTCTGCAATCAATTAAAGAACTTAGTGCATGCATGTTAAGGTTTTATTTATTTCGATTATTCTCGGAGTAGATTCTATATTAATTTATTTAGAGTAATGATGTTTTTTTATCATAATGATAAAACATTGGTGTTATCCCTTACATTTTTCTATCTCCTCCTCATCTCTCTCGTAAAAATTGAATTCTTTAATCACATTATTACATATAAACTATCACATTATCGATATTTCGTTATCATGATAATAAATAATATTACTCATTTATTTAAAATAAAGTATGTATAAAATATTACAATCCAGTTGAATCTAATATAAGTTTAGGTGTTGCGCGTGTATGGTGTATTTGTGCCATTATTGGATCCATAACCAATGAAAAATTGCTAAGTATTGTTTTGTAAAAATTTTGACAATTTTTCATGTACGTGTAGCATAACTGCAAGTTTATAAAATTGTTGAAATAATTAATAAGCTCAAATTAATTGTACATTGTAAAAACATCGTATTAATTATACAGTGTGGCTAGTTTTAAGGTTCAACAAAACCAACGTCCACAATGGTAATTTCGTAATCCACTCTCCCCCCTTTGGCAAATTGTGCAATTCTCTTTATTGATCTTTACTCTGCCACTTCAGCTGGGTTTCTAATTTCAGATGCTTTCTACTTTCTCCCTCAAGGGTTTCACTTCTGCAGGTGGAGTTGCCTGAATAGTAAATGTTACTGTTAAAGATTTCTATTTTATGAAAAAAACTGAATGGTTCTTCTAATTGAATTCCGCTCTCCTCTCTCTCTCTCTCTCTCTCTCTCTCTCTCTCTATATATATATATATATATAGATATATAGATCTTCATTCCCTCAATCCCTCTCTCTCGGCTGTGATTTCCATATTTTTTGTCGTGGTGTCAGATTCTCATGTTTTGTACTTGAAGATATATTTTGCTTCTTTTTTTCCTTACTTTTATCAAAGACCAGTGTTCTCTCTCGCTCCTCGATGTCCGTATATTTCTTTTGATACTGACGAAATATACGTATAAAGATTGTTTGCAGTGGTGTACTGTGAAAATGGTGAGACAAAAGATTCAGATCAAGATGATTGATAACTTGACGGCAAGCCAAGTGACCTTTTAAAAGAGGAGGGGTTTTTAAGAAGGCTCAAGAACTCTCTACTCTCTGTGATGCTGATATTGCCCTAATTATTTTTTCTGCCACTGGAAAACTCTTCCATTATTCTAGCTGATCAAGGTTTTGTAATTTCCTCTCTTATCTCTCTTGAACACGGACACAACATGCTACTGGGTTCGAAGCTTTGATACTTTTTTGCTACTGAGTTTCAATCTCTTAGCTAGTTTTGTGTAAAACTAAAGATTTTAATGGGCTAAAACCAATGAAAAAATGACTGGAGAGACCCTTCCTTTATGAAGGTACGAATTAAATGGGCAGTAATGGAAATTATAAGGTAGAAATTGTAGCTCGGATATGGATGCAAATTATCTACAAGTGTGACAAAGAAACGAACAAAACTAGGGGCGAAGGTTACACTGACGCATATCACATGTTTTTCTCCTGTGTGTTTGTAAACTAGCTTTTGGTAATGAGGTGGGGGCAGGGGAGGATGTAGAATTGAAGCAACAATGATCATATAGGAAATGTGAATACAAGGATGGCTCAAAATTGAAGTATTCTTGCATCTCGTGGTGTTTTCAACAAATCTTTTGATCGTGGGTGATTAATGCTATTGAATATGTTCATTTGAGCGTCAAGGTGGGATTGTGGGCTGTACAGCAATAGCGCCCTCAGTGAGAGATGGCTTGCTATCTGTGTTTTTGTGTCTAAGGTTCACGCTTTTTACCTTAAACTAAGCATAGTTAATGTTAAACATATGGGAGAAGTTAGTTGTTTTCCTATCCAATTTTTTCTTATCAAGAACACACTTCTCTCTAATATATCTTAAGCTTTAAAGTAATATGGTTTAAAAAAGTACTTGTGTCACGTAAATGTCTCAAGTTGATGTACGTAGGCACCAATTATTATGAAATTTGTGCATGCCTTGTACATTCGACCAGAAAATACTAATTCAAGCTTGCACTTGATTGGATTGGTTAAAAAATCCATTGGTTTACCATTCAATCAGATATCATATCTTACAATACCATTGGTTGCTTCTAATTCTTAAACAAGACATAGAACTATTGAGAATCTGCAAGTAGTAATCAACATCTATTGGGATATGTTAATTTATGATATCTAATAGCTTAAATGGTTGAGTGTTCTGATATTCCAATGTGGCACTAAGAAGTTCTTCATACTCGTACACACATAAATAAGGTCCCTATAATTCTTGCTTGCACCTGAAATGAAAAACAAAAAACTTATATATATATATTGTTAGTTTTTATTCTACTTGCTTCCATTTTGATGTACTCTTTCTTTTTTATATTATTATGTTGAGAATTCGGTCAAATAATTAAAGACAAGAATTATATGAGCAATATGAAAATAATAGATCACATAAGAAATCGAGAATGAGATTCTTCTCGTACCCACCTCGGTGCCTCGCAGTCGGTGCTGGCTTGCTGCCAACCAAAATGGCCTTGGGCGCCACGACACCACCTCCTTGGCGCCCCAGCGCCCATATGTTGCATCATTGCTGTGATGCCGGCGCCTTGACTCTCCGCCTTTGACCCAATGCTTTCAAAATGTTTTTTTATTCATTCCAAAATCATTTTTCTAATCAAACTCTCAATTCATTATGAAATTTGATCCCTTATTAATCCGGACTTTCAAACCAAAATTATCTAGACTTCCTCCATGAATTAAACTTCCAAATCACATGGAATTCGAGTCACAATCTAACAATTTATAAAATACTGGGACCATTAGATGATGAGAGTGCAAAAGAGGTGCTAAGTGCACATATTGATACCTATTTTCAACAGTTATACTCAAAAAAATAATCTTCTACTGTTTTAGTATGGTTGATTGCATGTGCTAACGTAGAGAAAGAAAGTCATAATGTTCAGTTCCATATTGGGTACAAAACATGCGTTAAATTTGTTGAGTTCTGTATTAGGTACCCAACATGCATACTATTTATAAAATGTATTCGATTCTGATTTCTGTCTTCCCCTAGTTCAAGTAGTTGAAAACATTGTTCCCCCTTGTTTTGTTCTTCAGCATGATGCAACTAATTGCAAGGCATAGAATTCAATCAGATAACTCCGACAAATTAGGGCAATCATCTCTCCAACTTCAGGTGAGATCGACATTTATAGACAATTCGGCATTAAATTTGTTCGTGTTTGTACTTTGTTTGCTTAAAACATAACAAGCAAATAAAGATGAATAAGACTTCAATTTTCGAATTCATGCTGTGAATTCTAAACATTACCATAGGAGTTTGAAAACTAAATCTAAGATGCGTGTAGACCTGTTTAATTTTATATTTTATTGTTTAAATTGCATTATTTTTAATTAATTTGTCTTTCATTATTTTAAGTTCTGTAGGAGTTTTATTTGGATTAGGAGATTAATTAAAATAAGTTTTCTTGAGTTTGTTATGCTTAAAGTCTAGTTAGGAGTTTGATATGAATTTGGTGTTATAATTGGATGGTTGATTTGAATGTGAATAGAAAGTTTTAGATCTTCTTCAATTATCCACCTAATTGGTTAATTCGCAGCATGCATAATTTGGTATCATAGTTGAGTTTAAAATCCTAACAATGGATCCATAAGTTAGACGTTGTGATTCCATGGTTGATAATATGGGTTGTGAAAATGAGCTAAAACAAATCAGTCGACATCTTGAGGTTGGGGCACAAAAGGTGGCGATATTAGTTACCCCTCCACAGTAGACGGTAGGTGACCTTTATGGCGATAGGCAAGAGGCAAGAGTTGGTGGCCTCGACATTTGTGTTGTGGTTGCACGAGTTTGGTCCGATGGTGGGTTTAGTCGCGAGCCTAACTGTGGATAGGGTTGCAAATGGAAACTCAAAGATGGATAGCATTCCGATGATTGAGTGTTCGACATTGTTATAGGATTGACGAGCAAACCTGTAGGGATTGCTATTCAGATTGTTGTATGGATGTTAAGATGGAGTCTGACACAAATTCATCAATCTTTGAGGAAGAACTGATGTCGAGATTCTTGAGAAGAAGTTTGAGGAATTCGATGTGGATCATACTCACTTTGGAAATCAATTCTTAATGTTAGGCGATGACCATCACAATTTATTGTAGTTAGTAAACTTGAAACCACAATAATACAAATGAAATATTTTAACACACTTGAATCGTCGGTTTGCATTACAAGTCCACATGGTTGAACAAGTTTTAGGATCAAATATACTTCTTGAAACATTTGGAAATTCCAATTTCGCAACACAATAACTCCGGATCTTTGGGTGAATTTGTTGGGATTCAATGAAATTTTTTATTAGTAGCTCAAGTTTTTTAAGATTTTTAGAATTGCGATATATGGAATAATATTTATGTCATTGATGTATTAATTGAAACATTGCCACACAAGGTTTTGGATGAGCGCCAAAAGATTCGACGATGAATCTTCTCCAATCCAAGGAGAATGATGCAACTGGACCCCATTAAACTTAAAATTTTATAGTATAATTTTTGTTATTTTTAATTAATTAGTATATTATAATTTTATGTTTGATAGGAATTTTATTTTGATTAGTAATTTAATCAAAATAGATAAATTTTCTAGAGTTTGTTGCGCTTTAAAAGTCTAGTTAAGAGTTTCGTATAAATTTGTCGTTATGGTTTTGTTGTAGGATAGTTGATTTTGCATATTGAATTAAAATTTCGATATTTTTAATCAATTATCCACCTAAATAGACAATTTTTATGCAAATTTCTCTTTATAACTTCGAATTTGTTATCATTCATACTTCCGCTGCATCAAATTATCTTGTAAATAATTAAATTCCATATTTGGTAAATGCTTTCAATTGTAGAAAAATCTTTAGTTCGCACAAGGCAAAAAAAAAAAAAAGACTTCTATGTTTTAACACCTAGAGTTACTCAATAACTCATTTACGCTAGTTTTCTATTGACTAATGCCCTCTCAAACAAATTAGAATCCTTGGATTTCAAATATTATTTGTCATAATCTCTTTTTAACTTGAGTCATATGAATAAAAAAACTAATTTTTTTCTTATTTTTTGATGGAATTTTAAAAAATAAACTCGTTCGTTCAAGTAAGATATTATACTCGATACTCTTTTGGTATATTAAGAAACATTACACAATGTCAAAAACACATTGTTACAAGTGAAAATTATATGTCGTATGTGACGATTGACTAATACTATTTGCGTTTTCTTCTTGTTAGAATATTATAAATTTATAAAATATACCAATATTACCATTACAAATTAGAAATCTTATTTATAGGGCTACAAGTAATTTTAAAAGAAAAGTTTGCTTGATAATTCACACAATCAACTATTAAGAAAAGCAATCTAATACAATTGAAAAACTATCACACGAGTAATCTTATAATCTTTTCAAATTTTAATTTTGTTAATATTTTATGACTCAAATTCTGTTTGATATTCGTAGATTGGTTGAAAGAGGTGTTAAAAAAGGTATGGAGAGTTTTGGAGGGCAAGTATTGGGCGTTTGGAATCAATTTGGATCGAAAACTCAATGTTGGGCGCTATTGAAAGCGTTGTCGCCGTCGCTCGTCTATCACTCGGATAACGCTCGAGCGCTGTGTGCCGCTCACCTGGCGCTAGGCACCTTATATATCTGGGGAAATTTGTTTCCTTTTTTTGATGCCGTTTTGATCCTCTTTCCAACTATAATATTTCTTTTGGGTCCTATATATAGTCCAAGTGATTCTTGATTTTTATATGACTTTGTATGAGTTAGAATCAAGTTAGAAATACAATATTTTGTATTCTTTCTCCATTATTAATAAATTCTTTGTTCATCTGCCAATTGTTCTTGTGTTATCATTGCTATTTCATATTGTGCATGTAATCTCTTTTTTCTATTTCTGACAAATGGTATCAACATATATAATTATTGTCAAAATTCTAACCTTGTACACAACTAACTTATTTATTGGATTGGAGGGTGCTTAGAATTGTACAGAAGATACCAGAATTAAAACAGAAGACACTTGGCCGTTTTTTGTTGGACAATAGCAACAAAAAAAAAAGGAAAAAGACAGACCAAACAAATGTTGTCATAGCAATGTGTTAATTCTGGCAGAAGTGCTTATGTATAAGCAGAATTAGTCTGGATTTAATATTAACTAAAAATGAACATCTTGACTTGCTAAGTGCATTTAAAGAAAGCGAGAGCAACAATAATAATAAAAAAAGAAAAAGAAAGAAAATAGATAGTGTTTTTACAGATTGTCATGTCAAGAGAATTTAAGAGTGGGGAGCAGGGTGCCCTCCTTGGTACAACGATGTTATAGTTTCATACAGCGGCACAGCAATGCCCTTTGTACGGTCAACACTTTTATTTTAAATTTTTAATTGTTAACTAATATTTATAGTGGAGTAATTGTTATTATGTGACAATTGCCGACCATTAGAAACACATAATTAATGTTTAATAAATAACTAATTTCTACAATTTTTTTTAATCACATACTCGTGTTTGGTCTCAATTTTACAATATCCTATCAATAATATGTGTAACTTAATTACAATAGAAGCCCATTGTTCTATATTAGGATGTAAATTTTGATATACGTTGATAATCTGTTTTATCCGTTTCATCTTTAATGATGTAACATATTACTATTAGCATATGGTTTTTCAGAATGTTAATTTATTTGAACACGCTAATCTTAAAACTAAAAAAAAAAAAAAAAGTCAAATGCTTGTTTGAAGTTTAATGAACTCAAATATAATATTAAATCTTGAGGTTTAGATAAAACTTCATCGTTGAAAATTTAAAATAGTTCAATTGTGATTGTTAGGAGTTAGTTTGGAGAATATTTATATTGTAATTTCTTCATTTATGTTCGAATATTGAATTCTATACTCTTAATAAATCGATTGAGAATTGAATTGTGCCAAACTCCAATAAATTAACTGTTGACCCAGGAAAGTGCTGACACACGGCCAACATGATATAACTCCACGTATGCTTTTTATACACGTTGTAACACACCATTAGTCGCTCATGACCTTTTTCGATGAGAATGGAAGCGTTCGCGAGCACTTCAAAGATCAAGTCAGTGAAATGATAAATAAGAATTGAGATGTTTGATGGTGGTGGTAATCACCTAAATATGATTATCAATATAAATGTGTGGGATAAGGATAATGTAAAAAATTGCTTTTATGTTTTCTCAAGAGGAAAATAAGGATCATTTCCAATGGTGCAAGTATGAGAATTTCTAATAAGAGGAGATGAGAGGGGAACCAATGGATGTGAGGCACGTGGCATCGGATCATGGACATGTCGTTCTTTCATAAGTGTTAGTCTCTCAATCCTAGCAAATATTTAATGCTTTCAGACATAGTAATGCTTGGTTTGACATATTGAAGTCTACCACACAGGCGTCCTATCAATCAGTCTAAAGATTTGATTTTGAGATCTTTACATAAAATATCTCCTAGTACATAGGAACGAAGTATAGTGGTTTGTGATAGGAATTGTAGTCGCAATCTGGGTATCTTATCACCTCGTCACTTCGAAATTGTGTGACTAGTCGTCAGTTAGCTCTCTTGGTCAGTTCGATTAAAGTGTGACGAAGCAGTGTGGAGTGCAGGCCTTAGCATTTGCCACGTGGTAGACTAGCACATAACGGATGAATTGGGGCTTCGGACCCCATTATCCAACATGTGGTGGATGATTTGAGGAGCAATTTTTTAGTTTCATTGTGCTAAAGAGTCTACCAACTTCAGGCCTTCAAACTGTCATTTCAATGGGCAATGGTCCCAACCTTACTAGAAAAATAATGTGTTCCACGAATAGTGCAACCTTCTTTATGAGGATGAATCATAATCAAATATCAAACTTGTACTATTATTTAGTTAAGGCTTGTCTGAGCCCCCTTTTTGTCGAAAAAATTGTATTTTTGAATATTGTGTTGATGGGAAATGTGTGGTTAAAAAAAATAAGAAAAAATTTAAATTTGCATGTAATATTATTTTATTGAAGAATGTGTGGTTGAAATGAGTCAAAATACTATTCAAAAATGCATTTTTTTTCAAAAAATGGGGTTCAAACAAGGGCTTATTACAAATTAAGAATTTCACAAGGGCAATTCATTTGTTTCATTATCTAAAATTTCTCATGAAAAAACTAAATTAGTAGCTTCGACCTTATTTCAAGATAAAGTAGGGAGATAAATAGTATGTGTGGTTTCTCCATCTTAAAAAACAATTTTCTCCAATCCGTCAATTAAGATAAATATAGACATAGATAATTTGTGTTGGATCACCTCATTTAAAATTAAAGCGTTAGATAGGATACAATTTTTGTTTATTTAAATTTTATCTTCTAAGCCGGTTTATGAAAATTGTGACATATGATTATGTTCGGTTATGTGAGGCAATATTTATGAACTATATGGAATCAACAAAGAGAGAGCAAGAGCAAAAACATACAGATTTAAGTCGTACAATAGTAGGCATACATCCAAGGGAGTAAAGCGATTATAATTTTACTATATAAACATAATATGGTTATATATATATATATACTCTAACCCATACATAATATTAGGAAAAAAAACAAAAAACACCCATATAGCGTATTGCGAGAGGGCTGCCCCGCACCCCGACCTATTAAATGTTTCCGACAAACTAAATGTAAATTACAAGCACTTCGACCTGCTTTCAGTATACATATGTTCCAATTTACACGAGTCATATATTATAACAAATTATTGTTAATAAATAAGTGGAGGTAAAATTTGTCTCAAATTGTCTTTTGAATACTCTAATACCATGTCAAAGCATCTCACCTTTTAAGCTCTTCGAGAAAATATATTTACATATTTTTAATTTAGCTCTAGTTTGACAACTATTTTTTTAGGTAAAATGGAGTTTTGAATAATGAATATTTGAAGAATGTACGATTAAAAATAGGAATTTTTTTTGAGTTTATGTGTAAAATATTTGGTGTGAATGTGTGGTTGAAAATGAGTATGTAGAAAAAAAGAGTTGAAATAATGGTTGTAAAAAATGGACTTAATTTTTAACGTCTAAGCTCAAGAACAAATATTCAGGACACTTGCACAAAAGATAACAACTAAGAGCATGACTTAGTGCTAAATTAAAGGAAGACAAACTTGATCGCAAGTAGGGGTAGATTATGATGTGCGGGATGGGATGATATGGGTGTTGATCGAGTTGGTTGAGTGAGCTTGGCCAGGGTAAATTAAAATTTTCTATTTTTAATTATGTGTTAATAAGTATTTAATTGTTTTAAATGCAATTTATTTGTACTTTTTGAAAAATCATGGGGTTTTGTTATAATTTTTTTTAAAAATTTGTAATATATGTATGTGTGTGTGTGTGTGTGTGGGGGGGGGGGGGTATATGTGTATATATAAGCGATTACTAAAAATGATGTAGAGTGAAAAGATTGAATGAAAAAGTTGATTGCGTCTTAAATTGACAAATTATAGAGTTTCATGTTATATGAAATCCCCTATATGATGTATATGCTTCAAGATCCTTTATAAATTTTAAGTTGGGATGAATAATCCTAAAAAAGGTTGAGGGTACATTTGTTACAATTTCAAACGTTGGAGATAAAAATGCAAATTTCAATTTCAACGAGTACCTTTCTCCTTTGACTGCGTAATTTGCAAACTAACTTTATTGATATTTTCTCTGCTACTTCAATTTACTTTCTGATTTCATATGCTTTCTACTTTCTATCTCTAGGGTTTCTCTTCTGCAGGTGGAGGTCCTAATCTCATCCCTGAATTAGTAAATTTTACATTGTTAAATCTTTCTATTTTATGCAAAAAAACTGTGTGATTCTTTTAACTGACTACCTCTTTACTTTTCTATACACACACACACACACACTCTCTCTCTCTCTCTCTCTCTCTCTCTCTCCATCTCTCTTGGATGTGATTTCCATTTTTTTAAAGTTGTGGCTTCAGATTCTGTATTGTAGTTGAAGATATGCTTTGCTTCTTTTTTTCCCTCTCTATCGAAGACCAAAGTTCTTTGACTTCTTTCTCGTCCCTCGTTCTCNTTTTTAAGTTGTGGCTTCAGATTCTGTATTGTACTTGAAGATATGCTTTGCTTCTTTTTTCCTTATTTCTATCGAAGACCAAAGTTCTCTGACTTCTTTCTCGTCCCTCGATCTCTGTATATTTCTTGAGTCATGATACTGACCAGATATACATATACGTTTCATCTGTTCGCAGTGAGTGTACTGCGAAAATGGTGAGGCAGAAGATTCAGATCAAGAAGATTGATAACATAACGGCACGCCAAGTGACCTTTTCAAAGAGAAGAAGAGGGGTTTTTAAGAAGGCTCAAGAACTCTCTACTCTTTGTGATGCTGAGATTGCCCTAATTGTTTTTTCTGCCACTGGAAAACTCTTCCATTATTCTAGCTCAAGGTTCTCTAATTTCCT